>MU173228.1:0-10044 GCA_016695475.1 Suillus decipiens | reverse complement strand
TGTGTTATTAATGATTGGGAAACTCATTGCTCACATTGAAGGGGGGGTAGGATGGGATACAGTCTTTGATGAGGCACCTTGAACAGTGACAGGAATTGGAGGCTGCACATTCACCTTCTGAGACTATTGGTTCACATGGGACATTGTGATATGTTGTGTAGATGTAGGGGTAATGAGTGTAACTAGTCAGAATTTCCAACTATATATAGCTCAAATTATAAGGCTCTATGTATATGTTAGTAAGGCTGGGGAAACACAAATCAAAGAACCTTGTTACTACAATTTCATTGTAGACCAGAGAGATTCCAATGGACAAGGTGGTGATCATAGTATTGCCATGGAGGGTGTGCATATTCAAAGCACCAAGGCTGCATGAAAATATGAGTCTGAGGTGTCAAATATGGGCAATGTCATATAATAGATGCAAGCCTGGATAGAAATGCACAAAAAGGGGTCAACCAATAGCAGGATATACCTAGAAACAAGCTTTCAATGCATGGTATTTAAGCAGTCAAAGCAGCATTCATGTGGTCCATTTTGGTCAAGATTTGCTAAATTTCTTTGTTAATCCCTTCCATCTCCATATAGGGTATTACTCGCTATAATATCCTATGACCATATACAACTTCCTTACTTCACTTCTACAGTACACAGTGGTACATAGGAGTAGTCACCACTATGACACATGTTCCTTAACCACTGCTGTCCTTACTGTTTGAATTGATTACTGTCTCTCACTTCTTATCTCACTTACTGTAAAGATTTCCTTGTTACCACTGCTTGTCACTGCTTTCATGCACTTTTACTACTGCTTACTGCTACTTTCCCATGCCATGTGCACCTCTGCTAGTATCTTGCTGGCTCCAGCATACATTTTCAACACTTGGTGCATTATTTACTAGGCATTGTTAGCTGTTTCAATCTAGTGTTCCCTCAGATTGAACATTCTTGCTATAGTGAGTGGGGCAGCTAGGCAGAGCTTGGGCATGTACTAGCTAGGGTAGTATTTCACTACAGCTCAGGCTAAATTTTATCTTTACACTGTAAAGTCAGAGATATTTCAGTATAATGTACAAATACAACAATTAGAACAGCACTGTCTACACATATCATTATAGAATTGTAGTTATGAGTCAGTAGTCCCAAATTTCACCAGTCTGATCCTTACTTGCTTTGTCCTTCTCAACAAACCTTTTCTTACTATGAGTGAGATGCAAAATACAAAATGTTACAAGAAAAGGTTGTCTATTTATTAAGCACAGCTCTTGCCCTTGCCTTGTCTCTCAAATGGTATATAGTTGTCATTATCTGAAAGGTGAAAATGCCCTTTGCATGAGTTTACATGAGATTAGGATTTGCTTTGTTTGCTTGGTCTGGCAGTACATGATGTGTTCTTGCTCTGCTCACTGGTGTGAGACTTCTTTGTGTGTTTTGAGTCTTCCTGAGTTGATGAAACTTTGCACTTGGGCTTGTTAATATAAAATAGGCTAGGGATAAGAGTGGATGGGCCAGCAACAGCAATAGGAAAAGCACCATCATTTTTGCTACCCTGTCTAGGGTTAGACACATTAGTTAATAGGTCATCAGTAGTGGTGGATGTAAGGGTAGCACACACACAAGACCTCTGGGAGATGATGTCATGATGAGGAATGGTTATAATTATAATGAGATGGCAGGTGTACATCACCCTCCAGAACATCACTGGTTGCTGTCATGGTGCTCAAGACAGACATAATCTTGAATTTCTCCAAAAGCATATACCACCCTTCATTGAGAGAAATTAAGAGCAGTGACCTCATCAGATGAACTGAGATAAAGGCAGCATTTCCCTAAAAATGTGTGAGTTGTTGGATGCAACTTTACTACAATAATTTGCTTACAGTTCTCTTCACTGATTTGACACTTTCACTGTGAAGCTTTTTCAATCTGTATATACTGCTATTTATTGTCCCCTATTGTACTTTTATTCCTTTGTCATCATTTTCTTTCATGTCTCGACACACTTATATGATATATGTCTTCCTGATCACATGAAGCAGAATTTCTATCTTGTATTGCCTGTCATATGAAATGTTCTTGGAGCAGCCACTCAATGGTTGCATCTGTAAGGCAATGTACTGTGCTGCATAGCAGAGTGCCATATGGCAACTGGAATCATACCCCACCAGATTGAGGTCCCCATATGCTAGACAATAAGCCACATGAATGAACTATTTCCCACTGGTGGAACTATTGATTGAAATTGGTGTAATACACATCAAGCCACCACAATCAATCTACATGAAGAGCTTGTCAATATTAGAATGATACACCATAAATAAAGTTTAGACCTGTAGATAATCATATCATACTTGAAAAACCCAACAATGATAACGAAGTTTTGATTGTCTTGAGAAGAAAAGATGATAGAAGACTTGATTATACCCCCAGGTGAGCCTGACACTTCTACAATCATTATAGTTAACTCTATACCACTAAATTGATCCAAAATTTTAGACAAACTAGCAGAGCTAGACTTGTTGGATTTATTTCACTGATACTTCACACACATCTCCAATTGGTGGTTATGTCTTGGTTGATTAGCATAATGTTGGGCCATCTTTGTGCTTCATGGCCAGAGAGCATGGTTGTACTATACTTGGCTGTCTATAGCCTCTTAATTGGGTCAGCACTCAATTCTTAGCCATGGCACCATGCAAGATTGTTGAAGGATACATAGAAATCAGCCTCTAATGTTAGATATCATTGTATTAGATTACAATTCTGATTCTATGATACATGATTCTGCATTTCTGCTCACCAGATCAGTAATAACAATGATTCAAGTAAATACAGCAGATCGCATGCTCACTGCCATTTATTTTGAAGTGTATCCATCAAAGGAACTAAATATTTGATGTATCCTGGACATATGGCAAGCATTTCCCTCTAGCTTAAGTCAGTTGTTTTGCAGGGAAACTTATCTGGTGCTGTGATTTTAATTTTTTTTCATTATCACACCTTCCTTTACCAGCTTATCATAACAGTCTGTAATGTAAAAAGCAGTACCTTTCATTCAATACAATGAAACCTGGTATGCATGATGCATGACAGGTAAGTGAAGGTTGGATATAATGATTGTATGATCTGAACTGTGACCTACATTTAAACCAATATTAGTAGCATGAGAGATAAACTATGTGATGATGAAACACTGATGCTAATCAACAAATGCAACCTGCAAGTTATAAATCACTTACCTTTTGAGTTGCCATCCTTCAACTTACATATCATATACATATTTATATGGACACATGAAATAGACCCAATTCAAAAACACCAACATCAAAATTCCAGTCAGACCTGAGCTCAATGCACCAATAAAGAATAAGAATGTGGTAATACTTACAGTGAGAGGAGGGGGCTCCTTGATGTCATCTTTGAGAATGTGCTGCTTCTTCAATGCAAAGATTCCTCATCATTGCCATCACCAGAGAATATTACTAATTTGACAGATGTCTAGTTAAGAGGGCAATAAGGATTGCCCAAGTATGCAGAGAACTCATCTTCCATGCCACCAAAACTCAAATTGGTTGTTAGGAACTGCTTGAGAATAGCCCAAGCACTGTAATCATTCAAGGCAGATGACACTAAGATAGTAAAATATAAGTTACTTACACCAGTATACAATGTCAAGAATGAAGCCAATGTCATAGCTGGTGTTTATGTCAGTGTATAAGCTTATATTCTTGAAAGAAATGATAATGTCTTTAAGATTTATCAGGCTAGGACACAGACACAGACATGTATTACATTCATTTCATACAATTATATCTGACAAAATTTGTAGATCAAAATCTTTAAGTATTACTTGTCAATCACACCCTGCAAGGACACAACCCTGTCCAATCATATTCAATATTTTCATGGAGCCGAAGTCTGTCAAAATTGGTGACTATGCCAAAGTTGTTGTCGGTGGTCCCAAAGGTAAATCTGACATTGTGCAGTGGGCCTCAGGAGGGTTCATTTGGTTTTAAGATGATAGGGAGGTGATAAAGGCCAATGACTGCAGTAGTGTGACTCCACCCTTTATTCATATTGCAGCCAAGATTGTTGAATGTACACACCTTTCTGCTATGCTGACATTGACCAAAAACCATGGTTATGACATCAGACCTGGATATGTGGTCTGCATTGCTTGTGGTCTCAAATTTTGCACAGAAGGGGTTATGCACATGTTTATGCACTGATACAGTTAATAGATGCAGGTCGTCATTGGACAAGTTCGTTTGGAGGATGCTAGTCATCTGAAACCTGTCATTGGAAAGTACACAGTGCCTGACCCTGATGACGAAGACCTGGTACCTCCCATTGCTGCTAACAGTCACAAGTCACATGCAAGGATGGGTCTTAAACATCTACAACTTGCCAGGATGCTCTGTCCAGTCAAGTACTTGGCAGAATACTCAAAGAACCCTCAAGGGTATGTACATAGCATTTCCAATTTAATTGCTGACAATAGTTGTTAGAACATGCAATAAATTACAAAGTGGTGAGATCAAGATGCACACTTTTGTATAGCCATCTATGGTATACTCCAATAACATCCTGGGAGAAGACTTTGACCCCAAGCAAGTTCAAAAAGGGCTTCATGAAGATTATCTTATTGAGCAAGTGAGTTCTATTGTTACCTTGATTCTCATTGGATTGCTCATGATGTGTGCATACACTAGGTCATGAAACATCTTTTCACAGGACCATCCACTGCTCTTAGTGCAGATGGTGAATCTATTGGAACACAATATGTAACACCTGTCTTCATGGTAGGACAACAGTTGAGGTAGAGAATATTGCATATGGTGTAATTTAGGTCCATCTTTCAACACCCTTGGGTTTTTAGGATTCTTACTCATGCTTTTCAATGTCTTTATATAGAGCCATTTCACTATAGGTTTGCTGGACAAGTGGAAAGAGACTGATGGAACTTACAACTATTGTGACACTTACTATTGGATCATTTCAACAATCTGCAAGGCCCCAGACCCTAGTTGGTTAAAGGCTCTGCATGAACATTGGAACCTGTATGTGTTAACTTCTATTACTAGTAGTGTCTAACCTTAGGCTTCATAGCCAAATATTCAAAAACAAACTTGGGCTTCACATCTCGTCTTCCTCAAATATCACCAACACTGATGATGACAATGACAACAACTTTGCTCTAATGCAGAAGCAGTATGAGGAGAGGCTTGCAGATGAGGCCACTACACATATGGTTTCTTCGACTTCTGTGGATTCAGGTCCTGGAGAGAACCTGCCTACTGCACCTAAGAGTCCATCTATGCCTCTCATCACATTCAATGATGACAAATCTGATGCAGACACTTCCAATCCCTGTTTGCCACCCAAGATTCCACCTCCTAGCTTAGTTCTAAATCCTTGGGCATTGCTGCCATTAGTGTCTGTCAAGGAACCATCTGCTACTGCAGAACTCAGTGATCTTAGTGAGCCTGACAAGGTTTGGCCCATCATTTATCTGGGCCTCTTGGTTCCAGGAGGATCATACTGTGATGTCCTTTGAAAGTGAGATGATAGAAGACCCCTGAACCATCAATGTAAGCAAAAAAACTGATATCATGCTGGAACCAGCACAACCTAATCCATAGGGTATGTTCTCTCTAGTGTTATCATAGTGCAATGCTTACTTTTATTCAACACCCTATCTGCTAGATAGAAGAGTTCTCCTTCCATTTTTATCAGTATCACACCCTCTTTAATGTGTGTACAATAACTTTAGGTGATTACAAGGGCAACATATAATAAGTATAAGAAAAGGAGACCATTCAATGCAGTAAGTGACATCATGTCATGTGCAGGTCTGTGGGTCTAGGCTTCAGAGATGATGGGGTGTGGACATGCTTTATCAAAATAACTGTTGACAGGTTACAGGATTTTTGACTATCAAACAGTAAGTAATAAGGTTAGCAGTGGTGAATGTCTCTTAACCAGGTAGGTCTACTAGAAAGGTGCTTTCAGCCAGATCAAATGGAAAGATTGGCTCAATTCCATGAACTATAAAATATAGTGTTAGTCTGGGAGATGTATATAAGTCCTCATATAATGAAATGATAGTGCATGAAGGATTGAGAAAGTAACAATGAGCATACTCATCAGCTTGGCATATCAGCCTTATGATCAGGCCATATACCTAGTATACTCACTTTCACTTTATTACCAAGCCATTTTACAAGTGATATCATGAGTGCTTCAGTAACTGAAAAAGGGAAATCCTTGATAGAGTCTGGAAATGCATTCTCAATTGCATACTAGACATGATATTCTGCATTTGCCTCCTCAAGAAAAGTCTTCCACCATAGAGGATATCAACTGAGTTGAGTTGGCTTAGAGCCTTCAGTTGGTTCCTTGGACTTGGCTGATTTGGCTCTCTTGGCCTTAATGCTTAAGTTGCATTGATGGTTTGAGCCTCCTAGTGATAGATAAGATTAAGCATCACAGAGTTAAGGAGGCATGGACATTCATTTTTCTTATGATGATGCTGTAAGACATTATCTGGCTTGGTGGACTTCAAGGGATGGTTAACAAACTCTGAAATTAGAAAGAATATACCTTCACACCAGTAGTTGTGTTGAACTTGGGATAGGTGCAACTTCCAGCAGTGTTTATCAGCAGGCTGCCTCCCTGTCCCAGCCAGACTTTGGCATGCACATAAAAACAACTTTTTGACCATCTCACAGGCTATAGCCAAAGCTCCATCCAATGATTCCACCAGAACTAGTGAGGGGAGCTCAGATATGGCAAATAATAAGGAACAGCTGGTTCTATCTGGCAGCTCTCTTCCAAAGCTACCACTATTCATGAGCTTGTCTGCAGAGACATCAAATGTGATGATATTTCATCTATGACTGCCTTATTATGATGGTATTATGAACCTCCTGTAAGGGTGAGAGTAGCAGAAAGAGTAATGGGAAGAGAGAAAGCAAAATAGCCTGAGAGATGGTTAATATTATGACAGTAAGAGCAAGAAATGAAGAGGATGAAATGGCTTTAGGCCACAGTCACTACAGTTTTATTCACACCTATAGAGACTTACTGCTGTCATATACGATGATTCCCCAATTACCAAGCTCTGCTAATTTTCCAAGGACATTTGAGAGCCATTCATGATAGACCTTGTTGTCCTGCTCATGCTCTGGCATCACATTCTTCAACTCTGCCATCTTCACCAGCTTCTTCTGCAGCAATCCCCTCTCATCCTAGAGACTTTGGTGGTACTTTCATACTACTGCCAGTCGATGTTGTCCCAATGCCACAATGATTATGTCATTGTCAGTGATCTTGAGCTCTGGGACTTCTGAGGGCTCAGAGAAGTCATGTGCTAGGGCATCGATGTTTCCAATCTGCTTTCTAGAAATAATAATGGAGATCGCGGTAAGGTCTTTCATTGTGATGATGCCTTTTGACTTGAGTACCAATACTAATTTGTTAGTCTCTGTATCATTCTTGGGACGATCATTGTATGTCCCAAACTTCAAGTGCAGCACATACACCAGGATGTTCATCCATGCAACCCCCACCTTGCATTTCCCTACCAATGTATCTAGTTTCTGCATTTCTTTGCTGATGTTGTTCGCAGGAGCTTCTGCAGTCACTGGTCCAGTATCTAATTATATGTTCAAGCCAGATCCTGACTGATACATGTTTTAATGTTTGATATCAGTATGGTCTTCTCTTCTTATTTCAAATTTTACTCACACCTAAAGTTCCCAATTTCTTTGCCTTAGATCTGCCAGGTTTTTGCATTCTGGGGGCTATATGTAATGTCTATAGTGAGGGACAGATTGATTTATGGTGATGGTGCAATGGTGAAAAGGTTCATATCATTATCTGAGTTTCTATTGTGCTTATTTACACATGCCCTACACCCTATACCCTAGACCCTTCCTCTGGTACCTGACCTCATGGTCTCATGTATTGTTTTGAAATACTTTGACTATCTGCAAATGTCACATGACTTAGTCATGTGATATATTTAATTTAATACTGTTTTGATGTCTTAATTGATAATCACAAGTACCTTGGCTGCATGTACAACTGTTGTACATGCAGCATAGTCTCTCTGCAATATACATTAAGGCATTTGTCTATATATTTCATGCATACAACGATAACACCACATTCACAACTGTTGTACATGCGCCATAACTCTCTGAATATATCAAGCCATATGTCTATATAGTTATTACATACAATGATAACACTGGGTTCACAACTGTTGTACGCATGCTATAACTCTCTGAACATATCAAGTTATGTATCTATATACTTGATATACACATTTGTATCACTTAGTATATTGGTTCAGTCAACTTAATAGATGTATGATTATTCTGTCATCTGTGTTTGGGCCTTATGATATCATATATTTATTAAACTTTCCTTCCATTCATTTTTTGCTACTTATTAAGTGTTTTACAAAATATTTGTATATCAATTTATTTTCAGAGGCCTTAGGGGTAACCAAACCACATTTTGTACCTAACCCATTTATGAAAATCCTATATAATGGGAATCAGTAGAGATATGGTGGAGATATAAGGCTTACAAAATGATGACTCATGTGGACAGTTTTTTGACTGAAGTATTTTACAGTGATAATCAGGTATTCTAGTACTTTGTGTGACCTCCCTTGGCTTTAATTAGTTCCTCTATCCTTTATTATGTTATTTTAAAACTATATATAACTATATAAACCAGAATATCTCATGTGTAATAGTTGTAATCACTATGACAGCTATCTCCTATGCTCAAAGGGATAATACACATACTCTGTCCTATGCTGGCTTCTCTGCTCATCAAATTTTCTTTAGAACTGGAGTATGCAAGTTTACTATGGCCAAGGTTATCAAAGAAAGCCACTTAGATGAGGAAAAATCTTGTGAATTAACTGAAGAGGCCTTTATCACTATTCTCTCTCTCTCTCTCTCTCTTTTTTGAGATTTGGCATAGTCAGAAGTTCCTTGGGCTGAACATACTGGCCCTTCTTTCTAGCTGCTCTTTAGGTGGCATTGTATCTTTACAGTGGTTCAAGTAAATATATTTGACTTACCAATGATAGCACTAACTAGGGTCATCTGCAGATGGTGAACCAAGAGTAAGTCACAGATGAATACCAATCCATTTTCTGATCATTTCATTTGTTATGCATTACCTAGAGCCTTTCCAACTGAATTTATTATTCAGAAAGTCTATCTTGGTGTTCATCTTGAACTGGATGTCTTTTTAAGACTGTTGGTGACTTTTTGCATGATCACATAGCTGCAACTGCAGTGGTTATTAACTAATAAAATTGGAATGTATAGTATAAACTACAAAGTGGTCATTGTTGACCCTGAATTACAATAATGAATGTATAACATTAACTGGTGAGGATGTGTTAACTAAGAGGTTTCAACAAAAGCACTTACCTGATGCTGTGTCTGTGGCCAGTGTTAGCTTGCAGATAAAGAAAATAAAAGATTATACATACAGTAAAGAGATCAAGTTGGTTTCCATCATGGTAGTGTTGTAGTGGAGACAATGGTGGGGCTGACAATGGAACATTGAGTTTAATTCATTTATTATGTTGTGTAACTTAAGGATAACATGTTCTTGGTGGGGTATCATAATCTTCACTATAGTTTTAGTGTTGATTCACATGGAGAGAATGGTGGGTTCTCTGGTAGGCAGCATCAATGGGTCCTGCATTATTGTAATCTAGGTCAAGTTGCATATTGACCATATAGCATTGATTTGATGACAGGGATATAATCAAGTGAGTCCATCTTGATGTTTGTATACATATTGTGCTGTGATATTGTGCAAAATCTGTATAAAGTTGATATGGGACAATGTAATTCCCCAGCAAATAAATATAAAGTCATTGGACTTTGGTTCCTGTTCGAGTATGCAAATCGGTCAAAGAAGATACATAACCAGGTGAGTCAGTTGATAAGGCATAAATTGTGGACTGATGCACATTTATCCAGTGAAGGTATTGTTGTCATGTGT
>MU173227.1:0-10088 GCA_016695475.1 Suillus decipiens | reverse complement strand
ACCTCCAGTCTTTGTCTGGATGTTGAGGCCAGCATCAACTGCAGCTAGTGGATATACGCGTTCAAACATATATTATTTTATTAATGCAATTATCAAATCCGCCGGCCTCCGGGTCGCACCCGGATAACCAGAGAAAACGTATAGAGAAAACGTATACTCCAGCGGTCTGTTCGCTAACCTCCGGTCGACACGAGAATAATCCTGTTTAAGTTTTCACATGCCTTGTTCCACATGCCAAGATTGCGTGGCATGCCGGCAACATTTAGGCCGGATGCCGATCTACATTGATGAGTGGACCGATATGACAATATGTGCAAGCAATCAAAACCTACTTCCTGCCTGTCATCTCCAACCGGTTTGTGTTCCGGTTCAATATTTAGGCCGGATGCAGATCTACCTTGATGGATGCACCGATATTACAATATGTGCAGGAAATCAAAACCTGCTTGCTGCCCACCATCTCCAACCAGTTTGTGTTCCGGGTCCGATTATCTGGCCGGCACCGTTGTGCTAGCGGCCATTGAAAAGTTACCTCGGTGTCTGTACTTTCTGGCCGAGTTATCTTTGGCTTTTCACTGAACACGTTGCGTCGGGCTGGCGGCCGTTCAGGAAATCATCTCGGTTGCTGTGTGTCCTAACCGAAGTATCTTTGGCTTTTGACTAAACATGTTGTTACACACGGAGCGGTAACAGAGAGCATTTTATCCACCGAAGATAAATTTTCACTCGTAATTTAATCATGCATATGTGACGTATCTGAATATCTCTTAAAAGTGACTTTTGGATTGCCGCCTTGTGTTACGGAGATGTAATTTTTGTCACTATTGGATTGTGTCATATCAAATGCAAAATGTCGATATTGATATCAATCAGACATTATATATATACTACCATCTCTGGTCACTTCATCTCCAAGTGTCCTGATTCGCCCGGTTCGCAGCATCACGGCACGTAATCGTCCCATATTCATGAATGGGCCAATAGATGAATCTGTATTGCGCATATTCTCAAAGTCCACCTTGTATCCCATTAAACGTGTTCGACGTTTCTTGCCTGAAGCCGCTCTCGCATTTATTTTGATGGTTTTCGTTGTTCTGTCTCCAGATGTTAAATCCTCCTGTCCTCTGGCTCGGTCTGCCGAAGTCGTCTTCCTCCTGCCACAAACGATTGCCAACGGTGACACACGATAAAAAGCTCCTTTGGACGTAGCGGTGCGTATACAACCGGACTCCCGAGATGATACAGAATGCATCGTTGAATTGGAATTTAGCCGTGATGCTGAACGGGCAGTCTGATTGCGGTTTTCAGGAACCGGATGCATGGGGGATGCATGAGGCTCCGACGCATAAGGTGCCGGTCGAGTCACGCATTGCGCCGGAGGTGGTATACTATGAGCCGAGGTACTCGATGTCTTGGAAATTTGGTGCAGAAAGCCATTGTCTATCGCAGAAGTGCCCTCCATTACATTAGAAGTGGAGAGCTCTCCGACTTGATCGTCATCTAAAGATCGCCGCGCCATAGCTTCCCGTTTCGAGGCAGATGAAGGCCATTCTGACGTTTCAGGTGTAGTGTTCTTCTGCATATATTTTTCTACAGTATGCGTATGCGGTGGAGTGGAGATTGGAGACCTTGTCACTATATTTTTTGACCATCAACTGTCACGCCGTTTTATTCTTGGATGCCGCGCTTACCAACGCCGAGACTTTCGGGATGTATACCCTCTCTGGTAGTTAACGGCCTCATGGGAACCTGACCTGCACGTCGATGAGACTTATAAATGTGCATTCATCTGCACACATACCGTCGACAAGCGTTTGACGAGTCATCATTAGCTCTGACCGAATGTCTTTTTTCACATGCTGAAACACATAGTTCAATGAACGCATATTCATGATTTGCATACACTCACGAGCATTCTGATAGGATGTCCAAGAGTAATTTGTTCCGATGGTTGTTTGTTCTCCTCCTTGTGAGCCATAAAAAGTGTGTCCTTATGGTGACCAACGGACACAATGTCCCTGTGGCATTTCAGAAGCTACTCGTTCACGGATGTGAAGACACTCACTCGTCATGGCTATCTCTTCGAAGTTCGCGGACCCATGCATTCACTTCAATGTTTGTTTCAACATCCTGAGGAGAGCCCAGAACGCTCAAGGCAGAGCCAACATACTCAATAACACCAGCCTCTAGAGCGATGTGAAATTTTGGACTCAATCTTACACGATTGTTCCCAACAGGAATTCGCACGAATATGAGTCGAAATTGTCCTATGAAAAGGACAGCGTGTTTAACTTCTGTGAGCCTGCGACCTTGAGAATTCCTTTAACATGTCAAACAGCAATCGACAGGACTCAAGGATCAAACTCACTTCACATATTTTGACACAGCCTCTTGAGTAAAACAAATGGGAATAGTATATTCCTCGTCGGAAACTTTCGCCCATATTGCCAAGTTGTGGTTGTATGTAAGAAACTACAGGAGTCAGGCCTGAAAATAATGATGGGCAGAAGGACGTACTTGAAGTATCTGAACTGATTTCTTCTGCTCGGATGGAATGGCTTTAATAGGGAGGTCTGTAATTGAATTTCCATATGTCTCTGCGACATCAATGATGTACTTCGAAATCCAGTGGACAACAACTGAGTCGGACATCAGAGAGCGAAACAACCCAATTATGTAAATGGTACTTAAACCTTGCAATTTATAGCGAAAGTGGCTCCATATACACGCTTAGTCAGTTTTGTCTAAATGCACCCAGTTAATATTGTGTTCATGGGCGGAAGAGCTACGTCGCCGGGCATTTAGGGCAAATGAAGCTTTAAGTCAGCCGGATGTGACTATAACGTCTGTCCGTACATAAAGCCGGTATACGTAAGATCCCATTAATATGTATAGAACCTAAAATTATATACCATATAGTGCCATACTCTATCCCGTCCGGCTGCAAGGCATCGTTGTAGAAATATGACATGTACAGTGAACGCCACTTGAGAGCCCGCTCACTCGCATTGTATGAGTTTCACAACGCTTTCTATTATAATGATTGAGACATTCGTAGCTGCCTCAGCCTTGACGTGTTCTTGCAACGCTTGTTCACGACCACTAAATGTTGCAGAGTCTGAAGACCCATTCACCATAGAGGCATTATCGACTATCTTGTGTTGAGTCGCTCCTTCCCGAGGGTTTGTAATCAGCACACCGGCGGAAAGAATGGCTTCCACATCCTATTGACAATGAGTGATTCATCCACACTCCATTGTATGAGAGATAATACCGTTCCAAGAGATAATTGTACAGAACCCGCACGTTCGCACTTTTTGATACTCATCGAACCTTCAATTCCGGTGGCCACAAATCCCCGGATGTCTTCGGTGTCAGCGGGACTGACGGAAATTATGGCTCCTGCATCCTACAAACAATGAATAAATCATTCCTATTATATGAAATATAATACCGTTCCAAGAGATGATTGCACAGAACCCGCACATCTACGCTTTTTGGTACTCATTGAACCTTTAGTGCCGGTGGCTACAAATCCCGGGATTACTTCGGCCTCAGCAGGACCGACAGTAATGATGACTTCCGCATCCTATAACAATGATTCAGTCATACATATTGCATTACATGGGATATTATACCGTTTCAAGAGATGATTCCACAGAACCCGCACGTTCACGCTTCTTGGTAATCATAGAATCTTCAATCTCGGCGGCTACAAATCCAGGGATTGCTTCGGCCTCAGCGGGCTCGCACAACAGCACTTCACCATTCACTAACTCAGAGCTTTGCTGATTTTGCGCGTTGGCCGTGGCAACGGTATTGCCGATTTGATCATACTCCTCTTCATCGGTATTGGGTTTCATGGTGTACATCCATAAATTTTCTTCGACATGCTGATACCTCATTGAAAATACCGTATATAATATATTTAAAGGACGTACCTTCCAACGCTGATAATACCTCTCCATGAGTGATAATGTCCTTGAAGGGTCCGCGGGCTTCCAATCTTCACCGGTGTTGCCCCGGATATTATCTTCGATGGGATTGGGTTCCGAGTACTTGGAGGTCATAATCTAACTGAAAGAACGGAAGGACAGCAGGAGCAGTGTGAGAATACAGCAATGCAAGATGAGCATTATGGGGAGCTAAATAAGGTTTTCTATATTTTTCAGTCGCCGCCACGGCTTTCCAGAAGCAACGTTGGTGACACTTATCTTCCATATGACATTTATATAAAATTGGTGTGCCATGTGATAAATGATAGACAATGCACTTATTGCAATTATTTCTCGTGTATCATTGATCTACTCTGAGTCAGCGATTCTTAAACCGCTACATACCACATTCCCTAGCATCGCGCGTGTTGCCGTGGATTGAAAACTTCGAGTCAGCCTATAACGTACGTCCGGATCGCTGGAGCCGGTAATATGACGCGTATGCCACGCGTAAATTTAGTGTTTCTGGAAGGCCCCCAATGTATGACAGGCTTGCAACTCACCCATACACTTGCATCCGAGTGGATCACCGCCATTCCACAATATATATGATGGAGCATTAGCGCCCTCGGTCATTCTACATGGAATATATTTGCCCGGCTGCGGAATAAAAGAATTACATACGCGCACTGTGGGAAAGTAATATTTCGTGCTAAAAGGAGCCATGCATGACAAATTTACTGAAGCCGTCAAGGAATTCAATAAGCCATTGGTATTTGGGTGCTTTTGTCACTGTAGAACAACCCAAGGCTCCCCACATTCAAAGATTCAGTGATGCCAAGTTTGTCCCTGCAGCTTGCACTCATCGCGTTATGGATCTCAAAACCTTCTTCACTCTGGTTGAATACCGCTTGGCAGTCTTTAACGGGAATTGCAGGGGAACCATGGGACTACGCCTCTGATGCTGACATGGGGGCGAGGGCAACAAATGTGGAGGAATGGACAGTGGCTCAGGCGAAGGCCGTCAAAGAATATATGGTCAATTGCAAGACGAGACCAGAACTACTTAGGTCCAATTCTTACCGCCCGAATGATGTACATGCGGATGGCCGTACAATGTGGAATGCGTGGATAAAAGAACACTGGTTTAGAACGTGGAAGGTCAATAGAATCATCGATGAAGTGTTTGACCAGGAAGGCTGCAGCCCCCATACAGTACTGGCTCGACATTCAATTACGGACCCAGCACAGGTAAGACACCATCAATATTACAAGCCGGCTTGCTAATGGTTTTGGCTCCTTGTGTACCGCCAGCTTCCGACACTGAATGAAGCACAAGTCGAAATAGCAGTTTCAAAGAAATTGGCATTTGCAATGTTCGGCGATGATGCATTCGCGTCGGGCGACTTCCTTGATACGGCGATTGCAACGTTCATTTCCGTCGTTATTGCACTCACCTGGAATCGGTACCGCAAGACGTTGAAACGGCAAAAGTCTGATCTCGATAAAAAAGCCAAGGCTATGGAAGACAAATGGAACGGTGAGCTCTGGCCTGACCTGACATGGCATTTAACTGATTATATTACTTAAAGAAATAACAACAACGTGCGCACCCCCCACCATGGCAATTCTCAGAGGGTACATCCGCCGAGTGGAATCTTATGTCAAAATTCTCAGCCTGTTTAAGGACGAGGAATCTTTGCGAAAAATGAATGAACGGCACGGATTGCTCACAACGATGCTGGCGGCCGCTACCCGGAACTCTGGGATGGCTGAAGACGTAAAGAGTCAGTGCTTGTTATATCGTGCTCGAAATATCTAATGATATTTTGACAACATATATTAAGGACTTCCGAAAGCACTGCGAGATGCATTAACAAAGCTTGCCACCGAGGCCGAGGTTAGAGAGCTCGATGCTATAATTCAGGCCACATTGGACACAATGACGTCGGGCGATGAGGTACATCTTGACTTTGAAGAAACGATCACTCTGATAGATTGGAGGAGCGGCGTTGAGGAATACGCACAATTCTCCGTAGATGATCTTTGGCAGCAACTTGGTTTTCAGCAGAGCAAGCAACTTCCCTTTTTCCAGACCCATACAGACCCAAATGGTGTGGTTTGTCCATGGTCTGAAGTCGGTCAGGCGTGGTTGGATGATCCGTTGAATGATGCCCCGGTGCTTACTCCACACTGGCATCAATTGGTCGGTATGCTGAAAATG
Organism: Suillus decipiens; assembly: GCA_016695475.1. Taxonomy (NCBI): domain Eukaryota; kingdom Fungi; phylum Basidiomycota; class Agaricomycetes; order Boletales; family Suillaceae; genus Suillus; species Suillus decipiens. Next base: position 3,929 of record MU173227.1, on the reverse strand, counting down.
GTGGACCGCGCACTACTGGGGGAGCCCGTTATGCTCATGGATGGTGTCGGAATTGGGAAAACGATGCAGGCAGTTGGGGTCATTGCATGTCTGGCGCATTATCATGACTTCTACCTGATGCACGGGGCGTTCCCTGGTAAATTCGGTATGTGATGTCATTCAGGACACTTTGTAATTCTTATAAACTTGTTTTAGCTTCGCGAAAATGCGTAAAGACAGGAGGCAATTTACCTGACCTGCCAGCGATTATTGTCTGTCCACCTAACCTGCAACACCAATGGACGAGTGAAATTGAACGGTACCTTCGGCGAGCAACATTTGACGTCCTGCCCTACTTTGGAAAGTATCACAATAGGAAGGATTGGTGGAGCAAGGCCTGGGATGAGTGTCAGCAACCGCTCCGCAGACGAATTGTGTTGGCGACGACATTGGTGAGGGACTATTGGCCTTGCTGATTACCAAGAGCGATGGCTAAGCAGTATTTCTCAGGCTATTCAGGATGATGCTTCCACGATTTTTGGTGATGGGCCACGGGAGGATCTTGGACACCCACGCAAGACTGCGCGATATGATCAAATTCACAGAAATACCATTTACGGTCACCATTTTTGCATGCTCATTGTGGATGAGGCGCACGTTGCCCGGAAATATAATAAAGTGCATCTTGCCTTACGCGGCTTATTGGAGAGGTGCATGGCCATTGTTGCGATGACAGCTACTCCCGTCACCACGAAACCTGCCGTAAGTAATAGTAATGAAGCTCACTGAGCGATGACTTAAAATATTGACCGGCCTCTTAGGATCTCTGGCTCATCGCCCAAGTTCTAGGATTACGTGGTGTCGAAGACTATGAAACATATCGAGTCATGAATAAGGAATTAGCATCAGCTCAGCGAAAAGATCGCAAGGTGCAGAAGCAGGACGGTGTGGAGGGATCTATTCTCCGAGAGTTATTGGCAGGCGCAGAGAACCCAGATCGGCGGGATGGTGAATACGGTCCTATTATGAAAAAATGGATGGACATAATGCGTGAATGGTTTGCACCTGCCGTCATCCTGCGAAACCTTGACTCGGTTGATGACGCTGGAACGAAAATCCTCGGGCTTCCTCCCTGCCACGATCATACATTGCAGATGCATCTCTTGCCATGGGAGATGAGTAACCTCAGAGCCATCGCCAATGGATATTTGGAGGATTCTCCTATTGTTGGAATGGCCGCGAGTCGAGTGAGTACATTTTACAAAATCAGCTTTCGGCAAGATCGTACTTGCAGTCCGGAATCTAAACATCACTTTGGCTCATACATTTAATGTATGCTGATTGTTGTTAAATTTTCAATAGAACTTCTACATCGAGTTTAGGCGCGCAGTCTTACATCCATATATGAATCCTTCAGAAGACCATACTTGGGTGAAACCGGTCTCCCTGGAGCACTGGGAGAATGGAGCTCACAAAAGCGTAAAGCTTGATTTATTGGGCCGACTGGTCAGTTATCATTTGATGCACGATGGTCGGCCACCCATGCAGATCGACAAAAGCGGACATGCCCTTGTGGTTAATCCAATGTTTCAGGCGCCTATCTCAACCGCTGAGAATACAAACCCTGATCGGATTGTCGTATATTCGGCATTTCCGAGTTCAAATCAGGCCATTTTAGATGTGAGAAATAGAGATTTACATATCACCCGTCATTGATAGTCTGACCGCATCAAAAGATTCTAGACCTCCATGATATTCTTGCAGTAGAACTGAATGGCAAGACACCCATGAGAAAGCGAAACACTGTTTTAGGGGCTTTCAGGACATCGACTCGTGAGAGCGGACCTCGGGTGTTGATTCTGTCTGGGGTGGGAATGGTGGGTCTCAATCTGGCATGTGCCAATATCATGGTAGTGATGGTGCGTTCAATATCGATTTTTGACATATCTACCCAAGTATTAACTTCACGGCAGGACACCCTCTGGTCTGAGCAAGATGATCGTCAATTGCGGGGACGTATCTACCGCCATCCGCAAACCAAACCGGTTCACATTTACAGAGCCATCGCTCTTCGAACAGCAGATGTGTTCCTTAATAATATTTCATTTTCAAAAGGAGCTATGCAGGAAGCATTTACTGGGTCGGACAAGGAATTCAGTAAGTTGTTGTGACTTTGCTTGTGTATTATGTGGTGAACAATTGTTGAAGGACGTCTATTCACAAACGATGAGGCTGCATTAGACGACTTGACTTCGGTCTCCGATAATTCTCTACTTGATATTTATGACAAGAGTGAAATGGATGAGGGAATTGATGGACTCACACGAAGGCAGACGAAGAAGACAAATGCCACTCATAAAATTCCACTCCCTCCGGTAAGGCCGGGGCGCAAGCGTCGCACTAGAGATGATGAAGCAGAAGAGGAAGACGATGAAGAACGGTCAGTGGCGAAGTCTCGTAAACGGAGAAAGCATACCAGGGCGCTCACCCCTACCGTGCAAGGGGTGGTCAATGGACCAGAAATTCAGTTTTTCGCGAGCTAGACCGTCATACCATGATCACGGCCATTATCCGGGATTCAGACCGTGTCCGGCTAATGCTTCACTGGACTAGTTTTTCCTTGTAGCCACGAGAATGAGTTAGTCGTCCATGATTTTCATGACTCACTCTAGCAATCTGTATGTATACTCACCTGCCTGTGACTCAGATGGTCATTGCACAATATTGATTACACGGTAATACGTTCTTTACAAAAACCAAAATGGATTACCCAGAAATTCATATATTTGTGCATGATTTTCTGAGTGATGTAGCACCATTGAATTTATAAGAAATGTGTAGCCACTCCCAAAGCGGCTCCACATACTTGTTGGTTGTCGCCTCCAGCCCTACTTAAAAGTTCAGCCAGTGAGACAACATTCAAGGTAACATTGCACATTATGAGGCACAAAGAAGAGGGATAGTATCGGCCTATGTACTACTGTGTCAGTGCTCATTTTATGCTTAACCGTGTTGACATAAGGATGGCAGATCGTAATACAACTTATCTCGATCAGGTATATGCGTGATAGCATCCTTAAATATAGCGAGAAATAGCCTTGTGTGAGGTGCAACTACGACGGAAGATTGCGAATATTAGACATGACTGTGTACTCAATGGAATTATCACCTGTTGTTATTTCGCACCGAGTAGCTTCTCCGACCGTGATTCCGGAAATATTTCGGCCTAACGCCGATACCCAATGCGCTTTTTCGAAATTTTGTATTCAGCAAACAACGGTAATTATGTCTGCATCTTGTCAAAATGAGTCTTAATTTATTGGAGATCATACCGGTCCGAGACCTGGTGTGTAAGTTTGGAAGCTTCTGACCATACTGGAAGATGCAGGTTGTATCTGTTAAGGATTAAACTGTCCACATGCTTTTTGCATGTTTGCATAATGCTTTTGCATGGCATGGATAAGACCATGTACAACATCCCCAAGTTGTGTGATACCAATTCTATTCCCTGCTCTATTGATATATAAATGGAACCTCAGTCAAGGAAGTGGCAATACATACTTTCACCCATTATTTTGACTGCTGCCTCCTTCAACTTCTTGTCAGCAAATGCCACTCTGTCAACCTCATCCATGGAAACAGTGATATTAAGCACATGTCTCGTGATTTTTCTCTGGGTAAACTTGACAATGCATTGGTGGGCACTATTTTCATTGTCAAATAGAAAATGAGGTCATGCTGCATGCCTCTCTGCATGCTGTCATTTTGTTAGCAAGTAAGCATTTGAACACTTTGAAAAATTACCTTCTCCTTCCTTCTGTGCCAGTTGTTTGGCCCTCAATAAAAGTGAAATATGGAGTTGTCTTTGGGGTTTTCTGCACCTGTGATGTCTGACTGTTGAAAACATGCATCCTTAGCATCAGGTGGCAATAACAGGGCACCATCCTTAG
>MU173225.1:0-10198 GCA_016695475.1 Suillus decipiens | reverse complement strand
TCCAGCTGTCACCTTCACAGTGGCTCTTTACCTCCATTTTGATTCACAACTTTACATGTTACTTTTAGTAGCCTCCATCTATTACAAACTGGGATAGTTCTAACAAGCAGTTGCAAATGAGAGACTTGTGCTTGAGCTGCTGTACTAATGTAAAAGAGCAAAGGTTTGTCATACAAGACTTAGCTAAGTTGTATACAGGATCAAGGATTCAATATACAAGACTTTAGGGTTAAGTCAAGTATAAAGAAGATCAAGAGTTTAGGCTAAGTCAATGGAGTGCAAAGACTTAGAATAAAACTCAAAGACGACTAAAGGCTGGAGGCCTTTAGCCAAGGATATTCAGGTGAAAACCCAGTAAGATCAGAGTAAAGAATATAAGTGTTGTACACTGCTTAAATAGGGTAGCTATGTGTGCACAGACTAAGAATGCCATATAAGGTGTGAGAAGGCAAATGTGAGAAAGTAAGTGCATATCCTAAGAGGGAACATTACAACATGGAAAGGGGATAAAATGTCAGGGAGGAACCAGACCAAAATCTTCCCATGGTAGTCCACAATTGTAGCTGGCTCTGTAAGTTTTCCTATTACAGTTCTGGTGAAATATTTTTTAAGCTTAGCATGTTGCTCCATTGCTCCATTTTTCTGAACAGGGGAATATTTGACCATATCAGCATACCAATTAACATCCCATGGAACATAGTCTGTTTTCACACACTTTAGTCTATTTTGAATTTTAATCAAGTGATTACATACAAGGGTTCACAATGACATGGACAATAGTGAGGGCGGTACGCTCAATTTCATAGTCTGAAATTGACAATGTTAGTTGGTCATAATCAGTTGTTGGCTCACTTGACCTGCAGGATTTTAGTCACAAGTGGAACCTCAGCCTGGATTACTAAGTAAGAGTGTTGAAATAATGGAATAAGTACCCACCTAGTCTTTTGTAAGAGATGAGACTGAAGTACACCATCTTTGAAGACTGGCAGTGCAGATGGATCTGAGCTCATCATTTCATCTATCTTAGAAGTGAGTAATTGATGCAATTTCATTGACTCAGTGTTCATTGTGTTGGACATGATAACTGGAGGGTAGATGATTGGATCAATGTTTAAACCTTTGAAATTTTAACTTGATCTGAATTGTCTGAACTGTCATGTGATTGGACAGGATCTAAGATACCACTTACATAATCAAATTTGCTCATCAATCTTATTTGATATAGTGTTTGATAACAATGCTTACTATGTCTGGAGGAATACATAATGATGGGACTCTAGCGAAAATAGAGGGCAGCATGAATAGCCTTGGGTCACTGTAATCCTGGAGACATTTAAATACTTTGATCAATAGGGGGAGTACATAATGACAGCTCCATCAAAAATACAGCATGGCGTGAATAGTCTTGATTAAGAAGTATATAATGATAGCTCCATAAAAATACAGTACAGTGTGGATAGTCTTGAATCCGACCCAAGACTATTCACACCATGCTGTATTTTTGATGGAGCTGTTATCAGTACCATTAAGGAATACATAATGATGGCTCCTGTTAAGACCATACTCAATAGGTGAAAGATCCAAAGGGCTTTGGCCTCAGTTCATACACTGTGCCCCTTTCCTGAGTATTGCTCCTTATTTCAGAGGAGTAATATATGTCTGAGGATCCAGAAGTGTTTGCATGATGGATCCGAAGGTCTGAAGGTATCGGATATGATACGTCCGGAGGATATCCAGAACATATGGATGGAAAGAGTATGTCTGAAGGGTATCTGGAGCATACAGATGGATTCAAGATATAAGGCTAGTATCAGATGAGGTCTGTACTAGAAACTAACAGATATAGACTACCAAAGGTAGAGTCAGAAGTGTAGACTTTAGGAATCAATCCTAAATCTCAGAAGATACTAGAGCTAGAAGAGACTCAAGTTTGGAGGAATGGAATGAGTAGAATCTAAGATGATATTTGAACTAAGGTTCTCTAGAGTTGTACATGCAGTTTATATACTATAGGTAGCTAGTACAGATAATCAGTGAGTCTGGGACCAGAGAGCTATGCACAAAGTATAATGGAAGTCTATTAGTAAATGTGCAGTGTGTTACAACTGGGATGGGCTCGTTGAACAACGGTTCAAAAGAGAACAGCGATTGTTAACGTATCAACGCTTTACATAGAAAAGACTACGACGTTGTCAAACGATGAAGACAGGTTCATGCTTGGTGCAGTACGAAACTGGCTGAGTCGAATATAATCGTGTTCAGACAGACCTTAGGAGTGCTAAGACTTAGAAGACGACTTCACAAAGGCACTAGAGTTGAGAGGCTCTAGCGAGGGATGTTACAGGTAAAACCCAGTAAGATTCAAGTGAGGAATCTACAAGTACAAGAGAGCCTTTAAATACTAAAGTACGTAGAGACTTTAGGGCAGGTTCGAGACAGATACAAACAGCAGATAACTATATATGGTATACAACGATGTGAGTCAATGGAATGTGATAGAATGTCGTGGAATGTATGAGTCAACAGAGGTTCATGGAATGTTATAGAACGAGAGAGAAGAAAGTAGAACGTACAGTCAAATGACTGTGGGAGAAATAGACGATCCTCTGATCATGTAAGAATACAACCGTTAAGGTAATAGTGACATAAGTGAAGAGGGAAAATGGATAGGGGCGTACAATGATTGTAACACAGTGTATCAGTAAACATGAGTCGGATATGAAGCACAGGTAATGGATCAGTAAGCAGGATAGGAATATACATAGCTGGGACACCAGTACAGATAGATCACCAAAAGGGGATAGAAGCAAGTATGCACAGTGGACTTAGAACATGAGAAGCTAGGGGTTTCAGATGGGTGATCTAGATCAGATCTGTGGTCCAGACAGAAGCAGGATTGATTGGATTGGATTGGATCTGAGATCAGATGTATGGAATATGACAGCTCCATTGAAAATACAGCATAGTGTGAATAGTCTTGGGTTGGATTAGCACCATTAAATGAATGCAGTTTACATTCAGCACTGATACTTCCTCCAGCATTGATAAAGCTTCTCCACCATTAAGGATTAAGGGAGAAGCTCAGCACCATTATAACGTCTCCATAATCACACTGAACCAAGGCTATTCATGCCATGCTGTATTTTTGATGGAGACATCATTATGTACTCCTTAATAGTACTAATGATAACTCCATCAGAAATACAGCACAGTGTAAATAGTCTTGGGTTGGATTACATGATCAAGCAAATGCAGTTTATATTCAGTGTCAATGCTAGAAGGGGCTCAGTACTGAATGTACACTGCATTCATTTGATGATACTGAGCTGACCCAAGGCTATCTACACTGCACTGTATTTTCGATGGTAGAGATACCAAGAACCTTCACAGGAGGATTGAGATATTCAAATGTCTCCAGAATCACACTAACCTAAGGCTATTCATGCTGTGCTGTGTCTTCAATGGAGCCATTATTATGTACTCCCTCCTATTGATTGAGGTATTCAAACATCCCCAGAATCACACTGACCCAAGGCTATTCATACTGCACTGTATTTTCACCAGAGCTGTCATTATGTATTCCTCCTACAAGCTTCCACTGTTTCAGCCCATCAAAAAAATGCAGTTTACATTCAGCATTGCCACCAAACCCTGCATTATCAAGCAAATGTAGTTTACATTCAGCACTGATGCTCCATCCAGCATTGATACTGAATGTAAACTACATTTGCCTTCAAATAGGAGGAATACATTATGACAGCTCTATGGAAGATACAGTGCAGAGTGAATAGCCCTGAGTCAGTGTGATCCTGGAGATGTTTGAATGTTGACATTCCATCTCTTTGTTGCTGACTAAGACAAAGCCAAAGTTTAATTCATACAATCATGTAACTTTTTCTGCCAGCACAAAAACATGGTAAAAAATATCCATTTGCACCATACAACAACAAATTTCAGAGGTGAGAGTTTTCATTAACTACAAAATGTATAAGAAATCAAAGGGGAGATGCAATACTTGAGTGAGGGGGCCCTCCTCACCCAAGTTGTCAAACAAAGCAGAACACTTAGCTTTAAAACTTGACCAAATTACTGATCTACAGGGAATGGATTGGTGAGAAAATTATAAGACAGAGAAAGACTCACTCAAACTCAGTGCCAAAAGCACAACATACACACATGAAGCTCCTAGATCCCAAGTGCAGGAGCTATGCTAAGTAGCATGTACTGTGGTAAGTATGGCCTCCAGATACTAAGCACAGGTGCTACACTAAGTAGCATGCACTGTAGCAAGTAAAACCCCCAGAAGCAACAGAGTTAAGTCTGAAAGAAAACCATCAGCAGTATGAGACAAAGCAACTCACCAACAATACAAGGAGATGGTAGCAGAAAAGAGATGCTGGTAAGAATAAGAATCAAGTCTAAAAAAGAAACCATCAGTATACTTAAGATGAAGATCATCAACTTACTAGCAATAGCCAGAGACAGCATCAGAAAAGAGGCACCAGTCATAAGTCAAGCCTGAAAAAAAACCATCAGTATACTTGGAACAAAGATCACCAGCTCACCAATGATGATGGCATCAGAAAAGGGATGGTGTCAACAAAGGGATGGCATCAACAAAGGGATGGCATCAGAAAAGAGGCACCACTCAGAAGAAGAGTCAAGTCTGAGAAAAAAGCCATCAGTATACTTAGGACAAAGATTACCAGCTCACCAACAATAATGGTATCAGAAAAGGGATGGTGTCAACAAAGGAACAGTGTCATAAAAAAGGTGCTGCTCAGAAGAAGAGTCAAGTCTGAAAAAAAGCCATCAGTATACTTGAGACCAAGATCACCAGCTCACCAACAATGATGGCATCTGAAAAGAGACAAGGTGCTGTTAAGTACAAGTCTGAACTGAAAACAAGGTTAGTAAGTAGAAGTACAAAAGAAAGCCACTTACTATAGTTAGAGGCAACTGTGAGGGAGAACCTTTGGATCCTTACAGGGCTGCAGCCACTGCAAGCATCCAAAGATAGCCTTTAAGTCACATCAATAGACAATAATAATAATAGTTAGTATTGGGGAAAGAGAATGGAAAGTTGAACTGTGGGAAGCTGAACTTGAATATGATAAATGTGTTTGTTTTTTCCACAACAGAATTCAGGCTCAATGCACCAAATGTAGAATGTTTATTATTATTTGGTCCATTGTTCAGAACATGTCAACAATCAAGGTATCTAAGTCCACTACTAGTATTACTGCACCTTCTCATCCAAACTCAGTGCGACAGTCCAGCTGACACTGGCCATGTATAGGTTCATTTCCATAATCATCTAGCCCCTATCCTGCATAGCACAACTACCCCTAACCCTACCATTATCAATATATACAGTTATTGAGGATACCGCATGCTTACCAGTTACTATACTGAAGTGCTGAGCCCCATTCTATGAGCTGATGCCCATCGAATGCTCATGCCATGCCCACTAGTTCCATTTGGTGCATAGTATATTCCCATCTACCACTACTGATCCCATGGCAAGCCTTATTACATGTAGAATGCATGCCACAGTACCTGCAGTACTATCACATATTACTATGGCTAAGTCTCACTAACTTGCTACTACCCTTGCCTATTGATTTTATTTAATTACAATGTATGATACTCCCCTTTTACCATACATTCAGTAGAAGAAGTCACTTCTTACCTTTGGCATACTACTTATGCACTGAAGTATACATTCATCATATTATACATCACATCACTCATTAGATGGGATCCCCATACTGCTACCACTACTGCTATTCAAATATATCTTTGAAATCTATTACCTCTAAAATCTTTGATGGCCTCTGCCATTCCACTATACTCATTATCACCATTATCATTGCTATTATTGTAATCCCATCATCACTCATTGCTTAAGCTTCACTATCACTTAGCATATATTGCTATCATAGTCATTGTTCATGCTATCACCCCACTCATTGCTAGTGCTACTCTCAGTATTATCAGTATCACCGGCATCATCAGTACTCATTACCCTCAGCACACATTAGCATTGGCATCAGTGGCATTCATGGTACTATCAGTGGCAATGCTACTGCTACCTTTAGTATCATCTATATGAAGTATCACACATCTCACTATAGCAGTTGGCAGAATATATTCACCAGCAAATATATTCACCAGCAACCCCTCAGGCCAAATGTTCTTGTCCTACAAGTATAGCAGCTAGGCAAGCTTTTGACATATACTAGTATAGGTGGTAGTCCACCATCACACTAGCTAGATTGTAGTCTTTACATTGGCTCCACCATTATCATTTGTCTTTGTTCCCATGCCCTTCAACCACACTCAATTCAACCATGGCAAGAACCAAAAACAGCCTAGAAGGCCACTGGTTGGTCAGTGGCTTGTGTAAAACTGATGTTGGGTGGTGCTGGAAATAGTTCAACTGTGGCATGACAGGATGATGTTGAAGTATGCAAAGGATTTTGTCACAATGATGTGAGTTTTTCACTTTGTTTATTGAAGACTTTACCCACCTTAGCAATCTCAGTTCTGCATGATTTGCAGAGATGGTTCTGTGGATAATGAATATCTCCTGTTATGCCACCAATGTCTGCAGGTTGTCTACACCCACTGCATTATGATTTCCTTGGCTTTCAGACAGGCCATCAGTGCACCACATGTGACATTTCACTGTATTTACTGTCACATTACAGCACAGCACCAAGCAGGCAATGACTTAACACCTTACTTGGTGAGTTTTCAAATTTATATATGTATATGCTGATATACAATCAAACAACAGGGCTTTTACAGAAACAACAAGCCAGTGCTGGACTCGTTCTTCCCAATTTGTGCAGCACTTGAGATCAATGTGATGTTGCAACTCTCTTCCAACAAACTCCTCTTTGTTCATCTCACCCTAGTGGACTATGATACTGCAGGTGGCTTGTTTGAACTTGGGCATCAATTTACAATGCCATACTTTCCTAACAGCAGCATGGAATACCACAAGGTAACTTTTGATATTGGTACCACCTCCAAGGTCAGGAAGCATGAGGACAGCATGGTAGGCAAACTATCTAGCTTCACCTGGGAGCATGTCATCTTTGGTATATCTAACCATACTGACAACTCATCTGGAGACTCATTCATAGGGTATGATAGCAAGACATATGTTACTACTCTGGTTCATGATATATGTGTTTTTGTTTTCAATCTGTCTGGTTCTCACTGGTCATAGTTTTTGGCCATTATTCTTGGACCATAGCAGGTTCTCATTGATCATGTGCCAGAGTCATTCCTTTGACTCTTTTCTTGTGGGGCATTCATCAATAATGCTGAATCTTTTTCTAATTTGCACATCTTGGTTGCCCAGTAAGTACTCATTTTTTGCTCACTTGTTGCTCATGGATAACACTACTTTTGATTGAAATAGTCATGGCATTTCTGCTGCAATAGCATTCAATGCTGTCCAATTTCAACTAAGCTTCTCAGCTCATCTCTTGCTTGCTTTCTGTGAGCTCATCCTCATCCAGCATCTCTTCATTCAACAAGCATTCCCTGACATGCTTGGGCAATCCTATAAGCTTGGCTGCCATTTAGATGTGTTTTTGTTGTTAAAGCATGACAGCAACTCTGTCAACACTTTCAAGTACTGCTGAACTCATTCTCAGCTCTGCCCCTGGGGCAACTTCCTGTCACTTCAGTGCCCTAACTATGGTCTGGTAGATGCTTAGATCTCTGCTAATTACCAGAAGGAATACTCATTTGAGTGTAAGGGTAAAAATTGCAGAAGGGGTTTTGAGTTTAGTGCACCAGAAAACTCAAAGATGCTTGTACCAGGGAAAACTTGTATTTCCTGTTGGATTTAGATCCCTTTGTGACTGTCACTTAGTTTTTACCATTTATATTAGCATGTTTTACAGTTAGTAGATTAACCATGTAGTTCATCTTAGAATAATGACTTTGGCTTGTCAAACGGTTCCTTTCAGTAGCACTTTGATGGGAGACTCATCCATGCATAAGTCAAACATGATCACATAACTCCAAATGCAGTCACATGACTATGTTGGTGTCAAATTAATTATAGGGCAAATCAGCCACCAACATTATATAATAAGTGTGCCTCTACCTACAGATTCTCAATCCTTGACATTCACATACACTCTCAGGATCATGTGTTCCAATTGGACTTTGAAATTTAAATCTATTCTTGATCAGTTTAAAAAGGACTTTCCAGTCGAACAAAAATTCTCCAATACATCATTCTCAGGTACTGAAAAAGGTCAAAAAGGCTATTCTGAAAGCTTAGGGGAATCATTCTGGAGTGACCCTGCCAAGTTCTTTGAAAAAGGTATTTTTAGAAACTCTGTTAGCAATTGAGATCATTGATATTTATTTAATGTACAGGCTATTAGGACCTATTACTATGAGACTATCGACTCTGAGAAATCAGATAAAGAAGGTGGGCCAGATGTGGATGATAAACCTGTTGTGACAGCTGCAGAAAGAGAAGCAGTTGCACATCCCACAACTGCACTATTTTACAAGAAAGAATGCAATGAGTGGGATGTTGTCCAAAAGTTGTTTAAGGAGGAGATCAATGACTATGACAAGGCAGAGAGGCTGAGGAAAGGATTGGGTGACTCTATCAAGCATAGGATGGGACATGCATAGGAGTGGTTTAAGAAGATGATGACTAAGCAAAAGAAGGAGGTTAAAGATGCAATGGACAAATGAACAGGGAGGGTGCACCTGAGAAAATTCAGACTGTGTAAGTGGTCAATATTACAGGATATTGGCTCTAAGCTGACTGGATTCAAAGCTATCAGAAAAATAATCTCAAGAAAAAGCTTGAAGATTTTTCTGAGGAACTACATTGTACCATGGGTTGCCAAGTTATAATGCTAGTCAGTCACAAGAAGAAGACTGATAAATCCTTGGCCATTACTCTGTCAGTTTATATATTATCTATATTATCTGCTAGACTAATAATAACTTTTAGACATGAATCCAAACCATCAAGTGTCAAGAAATTTTTTTTGTCAGTTCTGACAGTATCAAGGAGTGGTCTTCAACAGGTTTTAAATTATTTGCAGAATGGTCCAAGACCAAATTCTGTATGTGTTATATTCTACTTGTGGCATTTGGTATAGACTCATGAATTTTCATTGATAAAATAGATCATACAGACAAAGATCAAGATGACTTAGGAATAGATGATTCAGATAAGGCTGGTGGTGTACCAGAACTTGTATTTGACCAAGAAAGCTATGAAAAGCTCCCATCTCATGATGGTGTGGCTCTCAAGGGACAATAGAATTTGATAAGAAACATTTTTCTAGCATCATATAGTAAGTTTGAAGCTTTGATTAGCTTACACTTGATTAATTTGTTGGTACATAGAGATCTTCACAAAGAGCAGTAAACCTGTGTCTTGGTGGCAGATTGTTGCCAATGCCCCTCACTATCTGGAGGCTAGTTGTATTCCTGATACATTAGTGGTGAGAGACCCCTTACACATGAGGTTAAAGGATGTAAATTCTCTCTGGCATCATTGGGAGAGACGAGGCCTTGCAAAGAAGAGGCTGGTCATTTTTATCAATGGAAAAAAGGGTGATATGATGAAGCAGGTAGCTGACAAAGAAGAGGGAAAGAAGAGAAAGAAGAAGGACTATGTAGAAGTTCTTTGAATTGTTAAGACTGTACTCAATAGGCGAGAGATCCAAAGGGCTTTGGCCTCAGTTCATACACTGTGCCCCTTTCCCAAGTACTACCCTTTATTTCAGAGGAGTAATCTATGTTCGAGGGTCTGGAAGTGCTTGTGTAGCAGATCTGAGGGTCCAAAGATATTGGATATGGTACATCCAAAGGATATCCGAAACATATGGATGGAAAGAGTACATCCAGAGGGTGTCCAGAGTGCACGGATGGATTCAAGGTATAAGGCTAGTAGCAGATGAGGTCTGTACTAGAAACTAATGGATATAGACTCCCAGAGGTAGAGTCAGAAGTGTAGACTATAGGAATCAATCCTAAGTCTCGGAAGATACTTAGATCTGGAAGAGGATCGAGTTCAGTGTAGCGATCATATTGCCGCTAGGCTCATGTCCTAGCTATTCTACACACGTCTCAGTTCATAGCCAAGGGAACCGAACATCAAGCAGCACCTGTACCGACTGTCCGAACTGCATCGTCC
>MU173223.1:0-10269 GCA_016695475.1 Suillus decipiens | reverse complement strand
GGGGGGGGGTGGGTGCGCGAGAACTTTCCTGTGAGAGTTTGACATCCCCAGGGGGTCGCTTGGGGGGGGGCGTGAGAACTTTCCTGTGAGAGTTTCGTCATCGTTTTCTTTGTCGTGCTCCTCCTTGACCCGCTTCTATCCGTGGCTTCGCGTCGTCTTTCGGTCGCCGTCCCGCCGAGATATCGGCGAAATACTCGAAAGTCATCGACGCGTTTCGGTTTTTGTCCCTCCTTTCCAGCATTTTCCTCGTCATCTGCCGCCGTCTCGACCTCTCGATCTCCTGAGACCATGCATGGGTCGTCCTCGACGACGGCTGCAGATTTCATTTTTCATCCCCAACAATAGTTCCCACGGTTCATGGTCGTCCGCCCGTGGGAATTTTATGGATTTTCATCGTCTCGTGGTCCTTCATCAAATGCGGTCAGATTTCATTTTCATCGCAAAAAGTTCCCGCGGTTTCTTGGTCATCCGCCCGTGGGAATTTTATAATTAAATTGCCTCATTTTGACTGAGCCCACCATCTTGGATGCGGAGTCCACGGTCCCACAATCGGGTGGTTGCCCCTAGTGGCTGACCAAGATGTTGCTGCCAGGTTGATGCCATGCTTCTCGATTTTTGACACCTGCATTTTCAGCTTTGCGGGCTGAATTTTCATCGATGAAGGCCAACCTTGACACCATGGTGATACTCGTTGATGGTGTCCTCAAACATGGTTGAGACACATTCGGCAGGACGGTCCTGTGCCAAATCCATTGTTCCTCCTGCTGATGGCACACCCAAACATTGCTTCTTCAGCAACCACATTGGGCAGGAGGTATTCGAACGGTGTGTTCAACCCTTCAGTCGCTCCTCTACCAACTTGGTCGGCATCATGCCCATTTGGTCTCCATCATCACCACCTTCCCAAAGCGCGCACTCTCCTTTGATGCCCATCATACCCTTATGGTAGTGGCTCATTAGTCGGTCAGTTAGTTAGCGTCCATTACATTGATTCAAATGAAATCGACTTGTGCTGGATTGTACTTGCGT
The DNA here is from genome assembly GCA_016695475.1 of Suillus decipiens. Taxonomy (NCBI): domain Eukaryota; kingdom Fungi; phylum Basidiomycota; class Agaricomycetes; order Boletales; family Suillaceae; genus Suillus; species Suillus decipiens. The sequence continues at coordinate 9,240 of MU173223.1, read as the reverse complement.
TGATTGTGTGATTCCAACCATCAAGAGCTTATCAGCAACCATTTGTATTTGACTGACCGGTTGACCGACCCCCACCGTTCAACATGCACAATTCGATCAAGAGACCGACCGACCGATTTCCCCAGTTTATCATGGGCAAATTTATTTTGTAAGACCGATCAATCGACCGAGCTATCATACTTACTAGATATGGTCCTGGAAAGTATACATTCACGATACATCAACCAACTGACCAACCGACCTAGTTTGTCACAGGCAAGTTTGAAGCACTCAAGGAAGCCTTCACTTCCGCTCCGGTGCTAACACACTGGATCCCAGGAGTCCCTATAGTGGGTAGAAACCAATGCTTCAGATTATGCTATTGCTGGAATACTTTCCTTTGTATGCCCAGACTCAGAATTTGCCTGGTAGCTTTCTACTCTTGCATCCTGTCTGGTCTGGAAACTCAACTATGACATCCATGATACGGAACTACTAGCCATCTATACTGCTTTCTGAATGGACGACAAGAATCTCGAGTAGTTCTCTACCATCAAACTCCTCCCATTGTCAGGCCCACTAGTCTGAATTCCTCCATCAGTTCAATCTCATTATCTGTTATCATCCTGGAAAACTCCATATATCTGTCAGATTACAGACTCAGCACTTCAACCATCAAACTTCTCCATTGTACTGCATTAATTTCATCCAATCTGAATTAGTGCTTCTCATGCCTCAGGGGTTCAGCCTAAGGGGGGGAGGATACTGTCATAGACCATACTTCTGATCTCAGATCCGATCAAGATCTGATCGATCCTGCTTCTATCCAGACCATATATCTGATCCAGACCATTCATCTGAAAACCATCCGGCTTCTCATGTTCTAACCCCACTGTGCATACTTGTGTCTATCCTCTTTCAGTGGTTCACCTGTACTGGTATCGCAGCTGTGTATATTCCTGTCCCGCTTATTGATCTGTTTACCTGTGCTTCATTTCCAACTTGTGCATACTGATCTGCTGTGCTTTTACTAATAGACTTCTATCATACCTTGTATATAGCCCTCAGACTCAGCTCGTTGATTATTCTGTCCATTTACCTACAGTATATATTCCTCTTGTAACTCTCTGTAGAGCCTCGGTTTGAATATAATCTTAGTTCTGCTCATTCTGTTCCTCCGGACTTGGGGTTCCTGATGACTCTCATCAATCTCCAAGACTTAGGAAAATCTCCTATAGTCTATATCTCCAACTCTACCTTCAGGTAGTCTATTTTCATTGATTTCTAGCTAGGACACCATCTGAAACTAGCCTTACCTCTCATCCTATACCTATGTTCCAGATATCCTTCAGACATACCCTATCTGTTATCTTCGGATGTTTGGATCCAGTACATGTTGCCTTTCAATATTCAGATCCATTACCTTTTGAGTACAACCTTGACACTCCTTCTCCAAGTTCATAAGATGCAATTTCTCATACTTCTGGCACTGTCCAAATGTCCTGCATGGAGTCCAAATGATGTTTCTTAGGTTCCAGCAGATCGATCAGTTCCTCCACCTTCTGTATCCATTCTCTTTGCTCTTCCAGTAGTCACTGCTCTTTAGAAACCAGAGCAGATCTGTGTGGTATTTCTTCTTCACTCCTCCTCTTACCAGCATGTGGAATGAGGAATATCACTCTAGGTGGAAGCCCATCTTTTGGGAGTATAAGTCAAGTGATCATTGGTGATGGGGTGCTGGTTCAGGAGTGGGAATTATCAAAGGTTCTGGAAGAGGGGTTGGAGCTGGCTCTTATTTTGATATGTGAGGGAGGGCTCCAGTGAGAACAGATATAGAACCTGATGGAAGTTTGGAGTTCTTCCACTTTGATGTTTGGTGATTAAATAGGAGGGGCAAACCTGACTTCTTTCCATTAATATTGACATCTATCTGAATTTCATCAGACTTCTTAGTTCGAGAGAGGGTAAGGGTTTTGGCAGTCCAGTTGATTACTGGATTCATGGCATGCAGCCAGGGTATACCAAGGAGGATCTGATTATGTTTCCCTAATTTAGTTATATTGAACTTTTCATACATGGTTTGTTCATTAATTTTCACCACTAACAAGCAATAGTATGTGATCAGGCCTCCTCATGCATAGGAGCTATCTCTGAGATGAATGTTCTGGCTACTCCAGAATTGATAACAGCAGTGAGGTCTGTTTATTCATCATCTTTTTTGACCTCCTCTGTCTTAGATTTGGTATGGGGTTGTCTTTACTCTTCTTCCAAGGATATCCATTTGCATGGTGTCTAGTCTTATGGCAAAGGAAACACAGTCCTCTTCTTATATGGTCCATCTTATATGGTTCATCTTCTTGGCCTGAGATAGGCAATCAACCTCCATTGCATTCAGGTTGCAAGAGGACATATATTGGAAGCTTCTGTCATTTTTCTTCTTCTTTGGGATAGCATGGCAAGACTTGATGGCCTGAAAGACAGTGGTAGGAATTGTCAATTCCCACATAGGCACCTACAACTCCATTAAATTCAGAAATGTCACCTGTGGTGAAGAGTTTCATCAGAATGCTCAAGTTGAGGTAATCTTTGCTACAAACTAGGATAATTCTAACAAGCTAGCTCAAAGAGAACTATATGTGCTCAGGCTACCAGAGCTCAGAATGGGATGAGAGATAGGGGTAACACAGGTAACATGGGCTCAGTAAGGGATGGAGAAGCTGAGGGGTATGGGTAATGATAGGAAATACTTTTGGCTTGATATCTATATGATAATAGGGTCATGCAAGCCTATAGCAAGTTTGACTGCCACAATGAGAAAGTAACAGTAACAACTGCATATCCTAATGAGGAATGCAAGTATCATATAAGTGTGTTGCAACATGAAAGAAAATGATGACAAAGTATAACATAGAGTGTAAGCAAGAAAGAACATATAAACATAGAGGAAAATGAATAGGGGCATACATAGACTGTAACAGCGATAGAGTGACAGATCAGGCACAGAAGCAGGGTAATTGACCAAGTGTGAGGGTATATGGGCAGTGGTGACATTAAGTTTGGTGGGGCATGCTTGGATCAGTGTGTTGGGATGGGGCACTGAATAAGGCATGTACTAAGGAGAGTTAGAGTTAGAACCATTATTTGGAGAATGTAGTGGTTGGCTAGGACAAGGGTTACATTGCATGCATGTCTAGTTCATGGGGGGTAGTGTGGTGTTAAGATCATCTTAGCTTGTTGGGTACTTTTGGAGAAGAGGGGGCATGCAATGGAGATATGGGCTTAGTGCAGACAGTTTTCTTAGACTCAGGGAAGTGAGATAGCTTAGATGGAGTGTTTACATTGGAGTACTGTCAGATGCAGTGGTCAGGCATTCAGTGAGGAGACAGATTATATAGCCAGGCTTAGTGTTCATTGAGCAGTTGTTCCCAGTTGTTACTCTGCAGGTGGTGGATTTGGAGTGTGGTGTATAGTTGGGTGGGGGTGGGGTTCATGTCTAGAGGTTTTCCTGTCATATTGTTCATCAGAGCACAGAGGGTAAAAGGCTTCATAATTATTGTTGCTGTTCTAAGGTGGGGCCAGCAGTTAACTGTGAGTATGCATTGCACTACCTTGCCCATAGAGACATGTGGGAAAACTCAACTATGGTGGTGGTGTTGGAAATTCCTAGGCTCTATTTTAGGGCCTCAAAATACATTTTAAGGTATAATTTTCACACACCACTTTTTAAGGCTTCACAATGATAGAAATAACAATGATAGAAATAATCTTTCAAGGAGTCTTAAAAGGGAATCATTCTCACATTATAAGGCCTTGTGACAGCATGAGTCACAAATCAGATCACAAATCAGATCATATAAGCATTGTAAGGCTTAACAAGGGCCAGCATGATATTGCAAGACAAAAATAGATTTCTGAGAACTTGACATGTTTTCTAATTCAATTCTGATTTCCACTTTGCTATTCTAATGATCTAATGATTATTTTAATTATTTTAATTATATTTTAATCCTACTAGGTGGTAGCATGTTTATAACTTGTAATTGATAGTACTCACCAGCATAGATGTGAATACCTTTGAACCCTGGTTTAATATATGTTGTTTTTGAGTGCTTTATAAGTAGTAACCTGAAGCTTGCAACAAGTTTAAGATATGAAGTTTAAATTTAAAGCAGATGTTGAGTGCAGGATAGGACATTTTCTTGTAATATCAGCATTCATTAGTGTGATCTTCAACTAATTTGCAATATGCTCTTGTAGCATCCCAACTCAAGTTTTCAGATAATGTTGATGATACAGCAGTGTGCTCAGAATTGTAAATGGCAGGTGCTCCAGCCAGATGGGCATACCAGTCAGAGAAACAACTGCTTCAACAAGCTTGCATGTTGCAGAATTTGTACATGCATCTGTGCAGTGCTGTCCCAAGCATTTGATTGCAGGGTGCATTCCATTTTGCTCAGGGTAAATTCAAGTTTTCTCAGGACTTGTGCTCTTAATATCTGGCCAGGTGTTGCTCCTGTTGGATTTGAATCTTCACCCCATATTCCACATTCAATAGAGAGCTGTGGAATGATACCAAACAGTTCCTTGCCAGTCGGAGAGTTAGTTTGCCAGGTCAAAAGCATTTCTTCTATCTTGCTGCAAGTTGTCTGATCAATCTGCTGGCAAGTTCCAGAAATAAATCAATGATCAAGGGACCAAAATGGCATGTATACAGGTCATAGATCATTAAGTAGAACCCTGAGAGCTTAATCCACAGAGGAACCCTTTGAATATGGGCCTCCAAACATTGAGCAATAATCTCAGCCCATTTTGAATACTCTTGAATGACCGATTGGCACTAGAAACCCATTTTTCCAATGGCAGTCTTACTCAGCTGTCAATGACAGACCATGAAGTCCAATGGAAATAATTGTGGTGGTTTGCCAGTCATGCTGCATAATCACAGTGAAAAGAATTGGGATCTACAAAATATATAGGCACAGGAGATGGAGGCAGTTGCTGGTAAGGGTAAGCAGAAGATCCAGGCTGATGATAGCTTGGTGGTGGTGCATAAGTCACCTGCCTGTACATCAGTAGAGCATCAGCACACCATAATCAAAATGAAGTAAGACTATGAAATTATGGGTGAATAATAATGTAAGATTGGTTTACTAAGAACAGCATATATGAGTATGAGAGATTTAGAAAATACTAAAGATCTCACTATCAGCATATCCACTTTCCTGCTTTTTAAGGAGCAACTGCTTTGGTGCCACCATGATAGGTGACACATGTGATTTTATCAGACTCAAGCAGAGAAGGTGGCTAGGCAGTTGGTACTTAAGATTGACAAGAAGATGCACTGTGAGTCACTGGTGCAGGCAGCTCATTACTATAAAGTGACAACTGACTGACACCAAGCTGTAACTGCATGGTCGAGGATATGGATTGTCTTTGGTTGATAGACATGAAAGTATGGTAGCAAGAGGTGACTGGTGAGGGTTGAGATAGAAGTGTTGTGTTCTTTCATGTTGGATTTGAGGTGAGATATTTTTGTTAGTAAAGGTGAGTTCAGCAGTCAGAGATGTGATGCAGGTTTCATGTTGTGATGTATTAGTAAGTGAGATCAATTGGAGAAATAGAACAACATACCTTCTCAGCAGTTCACTGGACCTCTGGTTTTGAGTTTGATGTGCTGGTTCTCACCTTCACTCCATTCTTCCTCCATTTTTAGGAGCTTGTTTTTAAGAGCTTCAAGGTTCAATTTGAGTGCTTCATTGTCATTCTGGAGGTCTTCAATGGTATTATGGAGTTCTGTGGATTCTTGGTGGGTTGCATTAAGGTCTCTGTATACAATATTGATAGTGTTGGAATGTTCTGATTTGATACCCTCCAACTTGGAAGAAATATATTAGCAAAGGCATTCTTGTCCTTCTGGAGAGCCTCATGAGCCTCCTCAACCAACATACTCCCACATGACTTCCAAGAAAGAAGACATCATCTGGAATATTTGTACTCAATTAACCTTCTCACAAGAACTCTACATGAACCATGAGATTGACCTGGGAGCTAGAGATGGACCTGTTCAAGCTCTTACCAAACATGCAAAAGTTGCCAAAAAGGAAAAAGAAAAAAGCAGGAACATCTTGCACAGCTGGAAGAAAGCAGGTGAACTTGAGTACATGTGTCACACCCCCAAAGAAGAAGTTAACACCTTCTAGCAAGAAAGCCTGGAGTGTAGCCTCATGGACAAGGCTAGAAGAGGAGCTCTTTGGATGCTCCATCACCAAATCTCACAACTTGAACATGAAAAGGAGGCATTACAAGACCATATGGATATTGGTCACCTATGCAATCAGCTCCATGAGAAAGATGCAGAGGTCAACAAACTGTGTGAGGAGATCAAGAGCCAGGATGGTGCAGAATATATATTATGCAATGGAATTCAGGAAGATAGAGAACAGATGGATTACCTCACAGCTAATTCTGTGTGGTCTTCAGTCTCTTATTGCAGCAAACAAGGAAGACACCTTCCAGCCAGAAAGTCTCAAAGTGTAGCCTCATGGACAAGGCCAGAAGAGAAGCTCTTTGAATGCTTGATTGCCAAATCTCATAACTCAAACATGGAAGAAGGCATTGCAAGACCATGCAGATATGCCTACATAATCAGCTCTATGAGAAAGATGCAGAGGTCAACAAACTGTGTGAGGAGATCAAGAGCCAGGATGGTGCAGAACATGTATTGCATGATAGGATTTAGGAAGCTAAAGAACAAATGGATTACCTCACAACTAATTTTGTGCAGTCTTTGATGGCTGAGGAAGCTCTCATCACAGCAAACAAGGAAAAATGAGAAAGGAATTTGACCATTAAATACATGTGGGCAGAGGAATGGATGTGGATGGTCAATGGGTTGGTGTATAGTAGGTTATTGCATGGAATGGGTCTGGTGGCTCAGAAATGAGTATGAGTGAAGTATCTGAAGTGTCATTGTTGTCTCCTTCTGATACATGTTTTATGAGCATTCTTTGGAACACTGTCGCTGAGTGCATGAAAGCAGCAGGTTCATGTGGAAGGGAAAGTAGGTGGAATGCTTATTTCAGCTGAAAAGGTAGAGCTTGTAGGGGATAAAGCAAAGCTACAGGTATGTCTAGGAGGCCTCTAAAGGGAGTTGAAGTTTCATGGGGAGAACCTTCTGGGATTTTGATGGCTGTCTCTAGCACTGGTGTTTTGAGCCCTTGTGGTATTATGTTTTCAGGGCTCAAATTATGTAAATTTGAGGTGTCTACTTCTGTGAATACGTCAATCGCAGAAGGATAAGCAACTTGTGCTAGATGGTCTGTGAATAAGATTGGAGATAGATAAAGTCAAAGAGTTGGAGCTGATGACTTTTCTTTTGACCAGTTCCTGATGCCTTTGGATCATGGAGAATTAACCTAATGCTGCCTTTGAGTGAGGGATCAAATGAATCTCAAACTATGTCAGATGAACTTTGAGTAAGAAACACTTGTGAACCTGTGCAGATGGTTAGAATATAAACCAATGCAATTAAAAATATTAACTGTTTGATCTCAAATGAAGCAAAAGTAAGTATAACTTACATGATAGACTCATTAGCATGCCCACTCCTTCATGTGCAGGAACATGTCACTATCAATATGCTTGATGACCAAAAACTCCTCTTGGTGCTCTGGATCATGGGCCAAAATGGCTTCTTGAATGAAGGGCATAAGGGGTATAAAAATCAATTCTCTTCTAGGAACAGCATTGACCTAAGTGAACCTTAAATCTCAGTCAATTCTGTGAGAACCACCAGGAATGCCAGCAGTGTATGGTTGGATGAGCACAAATTGGAAAGTGCTAACATCTGAAACTTTGCATTTAAACATTAGTATAATCTTGGCAAAGACAGTTCTTGCTGCAGTAAGCTGTATGAGGGCATAATCGAAGCACAGAGACCCATGGAAAGAATAATTGAACCAGAGGTGGTCTGTTGACAGTTTCCAGTTAATAGTACTCTTATAATTCAGCTTTAGGTAGCAGTATTCATGAATATGAAATGTCATAGACAAGGAATTTGGCATCTATCATTGCAAGTGTCTGCTCTGTATGCACTTCAAGTCTAATTAAATTATCTAACTGCAGGTAACTGTGAATGACCTGAAGAAGGCAGTAGCCTTCTGGACTGACTTAGTGCTTTAAAATACTAAGCACCACATAAAACACTTGCTTTATGATAATCAGCCAAGGAAGTTCAATATTGAGAGGTATGTATGTACATACCTTGACCAAGTCCCACCTCTTGTTGCCATTACTGAAGGTAATATGAATGACAGTGAAATGTGTGAGGGCATGCCATTGAGGGAACTCAACCCTAGATGCAAGAGCTTCAGTGATGTCAACAGTAGTGAAAAAGACTTACTGTTTCTCAAGATTGTCTTGGGCCTCACATCCAAGATCCATGAGAATCACCTTCAATTCTCTGAATAAATGTATTCCTCTAATACCACCATGTATAGTATGCAAGTCACAGGGCATTCTGAATATATATTAGTTGAGAATGTTAAAAGAACAGCTGACTTACTGCAACAGGGCACAATCCTAGCCCTTTCAGAACTTCCTCACCTCGAGTTCAGTTGTCTTTGTAAATTTCAAGTGTGGCCCTTGCTAAGGATAATCTATACTGATGGTATCAAAGGTATCAATAGTGACATGCAAGATGATAGTGAGTGCTGATGACTATGATAGCAATCTATGCCGATGGACAGCAAAGCTCAAATGATGAGCAATAGGTAGAAACCAATGATAATAATGATAGCAAAGACAGCAGTATGTATAGCAAGATGGCAGAGACCATCTGAGATCAGAGATAAAGATGTCAAAGAAGATATATTCTAGATACACTACAGGCATTTTCTCATTTTATTTCACCAAACATTTAAAAAACATTGGATTAGAAGATAGAAATTTCCTTGCATTTTGTGTGTCCAAACATTGAAAAAAATTAATGAATGTATTAAAGATGTTCCATAAGCAATACATGTCCTAAAAATTAATGATTTTCCCTCAAAAAAAAGTCTATATTGTTCATCCATCATCCTTCAGATAACAATTTACAATCATGTTGTTTTTTTTTGTCTGTGTTTTTTCAATGTTCTGTGGATCAAAAATCTTAATTACTCCATCCTGTTCACCTTATGTTTGGTCCAAGAACACTAACAAATAATATGACAAATAATAATATATATTTTGTCAATATTTTGCCAAGGAAAACCAAAGAAA
>MU173222.1:0-10392 GCA_016695475.1 Suillus decipiens | reverse complement strand
TAATCCTTGATTATTGTCTGCTGGGGCCGAGCCCTATGATGGAAATTACGTACTTGTGTCTACTTGCGCTGTTCATCTCCTATGTGTTTATATGTCAATCTTTGTACAATGGTTCCGGCGTTAGCGAGAATGTTATGGCCTTCTCAGGGCTATGCGTGATGGTTGGTGGGTGCGTCTCTTCCTCTTCTATTCCTTTTTCTCCGGCAGGGTGACATCTCCAAAGGATTGCTCCATTCGTTTCGTGCGCGCGATGTACTTCAAAGTGGCTCTCATTCCTTTGTCTTCGTTCAGCAGGTATCTGAGATTGCAGTTGCGTGGACCGACTTCTTCTCTAAGCTTGTTACGTTGTCTGATGAAGCTTTGACAGACCAGCAGAAAGTGGTGGACGGTTTCCTCGTGTGCGTTGCACTTCTCGCATTTGGCCGACGGGGTCTTTCTTATGCGGTGGAGGTGTTTGTTGAGTGCGATGTGGCCTGTGCGTAGCTGGAATATCAAGGAGCTGTGCTCTCTGGGGAGGGAAGTTATCTTGGTCGCGAACTTCTTCGACGGGGCGGACTGGTCTATGGTTCTTAGCTTCGTGATTCTGGGTAGGTTGCGTGCTATTTCTGCTGCTTCGTCTTTGATGGTCTTATAATAGACTTGCTTCAGTGCGGACTTGCTGTGTGGCAGAGTTCTGATCTCTTCGTGGTTTGTCAGGAGTGATTTGGGTATCGTTGTCTTTCCCGACAAGTCTCCTTTGGCCGCTTCCTTGGCTAGCACATCTACCGCCTCGTCTCCTGGGATCCCTTTATGGCCCGGCGTCCACCGTATTTTGAGCTTTCTGTTGTTGTCGTCTCGTATTAGGTTGCGCAAGTCGTCGTGGAAAATGTCCATCAGGTAATGCCCTGGTTGCGAGTTAAAGGCTGCCGTTGCGCGGATCGCAGCTTGATTGTCAACGCCCAACGCCAATGTTCTCTCTCTTTCCCTGCTGCTGTTCATGGACCTTTAGTACTTGCCAATCTAGGTTTCCCATTTATGCACACGGTTCATTACCCATCTTTTCTTGTTTTATGGTGAGCAGGTTTCCCGTCTATGTGCGCGGTTCATTACTCATCTTTTACCTGTCCAGCTCACATTCTCACCCACAATCATGCCTTATATCTCCTATTCAACTGCAGATTGTATTCCTGTTGTGCAAACCCTTGCACCTGCCCATCACCACCACATCTTTTGTTCATTGGCCGCTCATCAGCTCGTTAATTAACTGGCGAGTCTGTTTCTTCGTCTCACTCGCCCTCACATTCTCACCCACCACCACATCTTATGTCTCCCATTCAACTGCCGATTGTATTCATGCTGTGCAAACATGGTGAGCAGGTTTCCCATTTATGCGCGCGGTTCATTACCCATTTTTTTTGTCTATCCAGAGTACCGCCTTTCTAACTCCCAAGTAAAGCTCTCCCATTTCATCACTTATGCCCTTCACCGCACCAAACTCCATACTTCGGTAACCTTGGCTGCCCTCGTTCTCCTCCAGCGGCTAGCGACTCAAGGCGTGCTCTCCCACTGCTCGGGGATCTTCGAGTCACCGTCTTTTCATATCGGCTTTCATGCTCGCGTCAAAGGTCATCTGTGACGATACTTACTCCAACAAATCCTGGAGTATCGTAGCCCAGGGCATGTTCCAATTGCGAGAGATCAACCAGACGGAATCTGGAGTGGGAGCTCAATGTGGATCCAGTAATGCTTGCGGAGTTTGAGGATATGGTCAAGGATTTCGTAGGTCAAGGACGTTATCCCACTTGCATTCTTCCCTCGTTGTCAAAGGCAACCCCTGCTCCTACTCCAAATCCTTTCTTGGCTTCTCCTCCAGCCGCATTGGCGCCCATGCCATCAGCATCATATGGCCATCATTATCCTTCACCTCCAAACTTCGGTAACCTTTACTGCCCTCGTGCCCGCCTTTTCTCACCTCAATTATCTTAGCATCCTGTAACGTATGTACTGTAAGATATGCTCAATCTAATCAAGTAACCTCTCTTCCAGCGTGATCGCAATTAGTCTTAAATTGGTATGAGTTTGTGCTTTGCGCACTGACTTCGATCGCAGGTGCGTGCCGAATACCTGCTGCTGATTATCGATAGAAGTTGATATTTATAGTTCTTAATTTCAATTTGTTGGTGCTCCAGTGATATATGCCTCTACGGTAGGTGATTGATAACTCTATCATTCATGCCCTCGGCTCACAAGTGTCCAGGGTGTGGGCGCCCCTTTGATGACAGCCCATCTCCCTCTGCGCACAAGAGATTCTGTAAAAGGGTCATTAAGGCAGCCTCCAATACACTCAAGAAGCGACGCCACAATATCGAGGCCCAAGAAGCTGCGAAGGTTCAACGCCGAGAAGAGGAAGATGCTCAACGTAGACGAGAAGAGATCCGGGACAGTACGACTGAAACTGAGGATGATGTACCTGTTCGTATCGTACCCTGAGCCTCCCCCCCCTCGTTACTGTTGTGCTCCCGCAACACTCTGAAACTGATGTTCCCATGCAATATGACTGTCTGATTCCTCCAGCAGATGCAGGGGATTGTGCCGAGGATTCTACCATACGCACAGACCCTAACCACTACGGCATCTATCGTACTTATCACGGCAATCTCCCTACTCATAGTCCAGATGACCTTGTGTCCCCGGCATCTATATCTGACTCGTCCACATTTGGCCGACGGCGAGAGCAGACCGGTGCTCGGCCCTCGTGGTCTGGATTTGGGTCATCAGTACAGACCTTACAAGACAATTTCTTTGCGCCTTTCCTCAACGTCACAACCTTCCTCCTTATGTGTTGGTTTCATAGCGGATCTAATATGAAGTCACTGGCGGAACTGGATCGCCTCGTGAATGAAGTTATCCTGGTAAAGGAGTTTGATAAGGCCGACCTTCAGGGTTTCCGTGCTTCCAAAGAGGTTGAGCGCCTAGATAACTACCACGGTGACCCAGACAACATTCGCTCATCATTTTCTTCAGGTGATGGTTGGCAGGAGACGAGTGTAAAGATCCGTGTCCCAGCGGATGGGTCATTGGAGGACGCGCCAGAATTTTCTGTTCCTGGTTTATTTTATCGGCGTCCTCTAGCAGTCATGAAAACGCCTTCTGTGAAACATCGGCTAAGCATTTTCATTTCACGCCTTTCGAACAACACTATCGCCCGAACCCTGAATGCATCTATTCTGAAATCTATACGTCTCCTGCGATGCTCGAAGAACATAATCGCATGCGTTCTCAACCACGCGAGAATGGGTGTACCCTGGAGACTGTAGTGGCCGCCATCATGCTTTGGTCCGACTCTACTCATGTTGCTAGCTTTGGGACGGCATCGCTTTGGCCAATATATTTGTTTCTTGGAAATCAATCAGAATATGTACGAGGGAAAACATTTGCATTCGCTGCGCATCATATTGCGTACATACCCAAGGTATTTATATAATTATCAATCTTGATGCATTCTCTGAATCGTTCACTAGCTTTCTGACACGATACAAGACTTGTATCGTGATACTTTCGGTAAAGCCGCTACAGCACCCACTGTCGTCACGAGTTCATGCAGGCCATCTGGCTGCTTCTTATGGATGATGACTTTATGCATGCCTTTGAATTCGGCATTGTGATCGAGTGCCTTGACGGAATTCGACGGCGCATATTTCCCCGTTTCTTTACCTATTCTGCCGACTATCCCGAGAAGTTCGTTATAGGTCTATCTTATGGATTATGACTGATCTTATCTTACTACTTAGGACGCTACTAGCTTGTATAAAGTTTCTCGCCCAGTGTCCGTGCCCTCGCGGCTTAACCTCAAAGAGCAAGATCGGAGACTTCTGGAGGAAGGCTGATCGACGCAGGCGAGAGCATTGTATCCGTGAAGACAGTCACTGGCTATGGTCGACAATAAGCATGGTTAGAGGCTGGCTATACAGGAAGGGAGTAAATATAACTAGCAAGCGCGTGAAGGATAACCTCGGTCCCAGATTGCTCATTCCGATACTCGTAAGTACCATTTATCATCAGCTCACTGCCAGCCTGACTCTATACGCTAGAGTGCATTCTCGACTCGGTCGAAACGTTTCGGTTTTAATTTCTATGAACTTTTTGTCCCTGACCTCCTGCATGAGTTCGAACTCGGGGTTATGGAAAGCAATTTTCACTCACCTGATTCGCATTTTGTATGCACATGGTGAGGGGGCAATCCAGAAACTGAATCGAAGGTAATTGATTTTACATATGCGAGATGCTTCTCATGTTGTCTGCAAAAATTCCGTCAAGTTCCGACCTTTGGTCGCGGAACAATACGTCGTTTCAGTAACAACGCTTCTGGTATGAAGCGCCGACTTTGAAGACTTGTTGCAGGTATGTTTGTTATTTGGTAATTCCTTACTACCATTTACATTATCTGTAGTGCGCTATACCTGTATTTGAGGGCCTTCTCCCATCACCCTACAATGAGCTTCTCCTGGACCTCTCATTCGAGCTTGCTACGTGGCATGGTCTGGCCAAGCTGCGGATGCACACTGACACGACTCTCAACTTCCTAGATCGTCAACAACATGACTTGGCCAGTTTCTCAGGAGCTTCATGAAGGCGACGGAAAAGGAGTATGTCACGAAGGATCTCCCGAGCGAAGAAGCTGCGCGAGGTCGTCGTAAAGCTAACAAGACAGCAAAAGGTACCGGAGGCTCGGCTGACCAGGGACATCGGAGGCCTGGTCACTAGATGAGTGGCGCAAAAGTAGGACACTTTAATTTTCAAACTTATAAGCTCCATGCGCTCGGTGATTACGTGCAAGCAATCCGAAAGTTTGGAACGAGTGATAACTACTTGACACAGCCGGTATGTACTTATTTCTGTAGAGTCTACGATTACTTATAGATCTGTAGCAGGGAGAATGTGAACACCGACGAGTCAAACGGTTCTATCCTCGCGTGAGCAAGGCGAAATTCACGGCTGGCATAGCTAAGCAGCAACGTCGCGAGTGTATTCTGCTCAAGATGGCAGAAGGATCTCCGTACGAAAACAGGGGAAAGGGTAAGAAAAACGCAGGCAAGCAGAAGAGAGTACTTCAGTTGTCCTCTCCTGATGCACCTGCGTTACGCTTTAAGGAATCAGAACCATTGCCTCACAGTGATCCGCAAAGCCACTATCACATTTCCACCAGCACTCGTTAACACATCAATATATACAAGTGGCTATCACAACACGGGAGCGATCCTGCATTGAACGTAAGTTGCCATATCTATGTGTAATTGAGATCTGCTAACAATGCACGCAAGAACTTTCTACCTCGACTGAAAGACCATCTACTCTCCCGATGAGCTATCCAACGCGGAACATAATATACAACACTGTTATGTAAGCGCAACGGCCTCCAGCACTTCAAAAGATCATCAGCAGTGGCTGCATCGATGAGTGTCAGGCAAATCAAACGAAAGTGCAGTGCGCGAGGCGGTGTCTGTCCTGCACCTCCGCACCTTCTCACACATCCTCCTGCACCCTCCGTCGCACCCCCTCATATCTCCATTATATCTCCATCGAGTCCTTTCGCACCCTCCATCGCACCCTCTCGCATCTCCACGCCACCCTCTCACACCCCTCTCACACCTCCATTCCTCTTGCAATCCTGTTGCACCTCCATGCCATCCTCGCGCAACCCTCTTGCAGTGTTGTTTTATCCCCTTGCACCTGTGACCACCGTCTCCGGAGAGAATCAAGATATCCAGTTTGCTTGAGTCTATCCGTGTGAGCTTGTCAACAATAGAAAGGGCGGGTGGCACAAAGAAACTGTGCAAGGCTGGGGATGAGTTCGAAGGGGAAAGAGAACAGAACAAGAGAGATGGGTAAGAGAAGATGATGACAAGGCACAGATCGACGTAGGTAATATATGAGTAGGTCAAGACTTTCGATACGAGTTATAGGACGAGATTTTTCAAGGACTTTCTGAGGTTCTTTTGAGCGGGGAATCTCTAGGATAGAATTCGCTTCCTTTCTTTTCGCTCGGGAATAGGGACTGTACATGAGCTACTTATACTGCGCAACGGTAAGGGTCCTCGGTGATGGATAGACTGAACGATTATGTGAAAACGGAGGCAAAAGGAAGTGGCGTTGCAACTGACAACGTAAGATAGAATGGAGTGAAAAGGGGGTACGAAGTTTGAATGAGTGACGGTATGAACAATGAGAGTTGCGTAGCATGTGGACGGCCTCGAACGTTTGCTGTTTGAAGTCGTGATCCGGGTGTAGATGATATACGATCCTTACAACTGTAGTGAACCTGTAAACAGATAATCAGGAACAGTACAGAAGTTCACAGTCCAATTTATCCAGAATAGTGCGTGCCACAACGCAAAGAAATGCTATGGCGCTCCCGCATTCCGAGGTCACAGTTGGAATTCTCACCCTGTGCAGAATGCGCCCGCAACAACCCCAAATCCACCATCAAAATTCCTGCAGCACCTGATATATGTGACCGTTTTCTTGACGTCCAACTCGTCGAGCTTTCCGAGAGGTGAGAGAGCATTGACCGCAAATTACAGAAAAATATCAACAGTTTTATCAAAGGTGCTAGCCTCACAAGTTCCTGAAGGTTGCCACTTGCTGCAACTTTAAGATATAAGGACCGAGAGTCTGAGTCATATCAGTAATGCCAAACCATTCAACGATAGATAAACAAAGCACATTTCACGACGCGGCCAACATCGACTCTATTGAGCACATTCTGCCAGATCAAAAAAATTGTATTGCGATGAGAGTAGAGAGCAGGTGTGTATCATGATCAGGATGAGCGCCGAAAGCGCCTGCGGAATGTGAGCTCGAGATGGCACGAATCTCTTGATAGGAAAAAACTTACCTATTCATCCCAGTAGCTCAATGCTCGTACTTGAAATCTATCATCTCATCACAGTCCAACACATCCACGTGTCCCACGACCAAAAGAGCAGTCAGACCCCAGTCGGTACAGGTGGTCGTAACAGGATAACGGTGTAAGATAGAGGGAGCCTGCTGCTCCGGTTGCAGCAGGAGACTGAGAGTGCAGGATTTGTAATTTGTGGTGGCCTAGCTGAGAGTGACATCGTGAGCAGTGGACAAAAGCATGAGCAGTTACGCTGAGATTCATGTTCATTATCATTATCCATAGTCGAATGGGGCATTCTTTGATATCGTTGTTATTTTCCGATTGACCATAACGCTTGACTGATAGATTCAGAGTCTCCTGCGAGGGTCATCTGAATGGCATATAAGGACTATCTTAGCGCCTACGAGCGTAGAGTCTAATAGAGAGTAGGACACCGTACACGTTGTATTAATTGTCAAGGAACCATTGGTTAGCTGTAAAGCTCTATTCAATCGAGGACATGTCCTGGTCACCGTAGTTGCTGGAATGCTTCTTGTTGCATGGAGTGTTTAACCTACAGTGTGTCACTTCGACGAACGATATTGCACATCGCTCACATCTGAAGATACAAGCCCAGTGGATCTCAGACCTTAAGCATCGAGTACTCTTCCTTGTCTCATATCTTTCAGATCTCGATTTCGCTATTTTGGCCAGAACTTCTACGACCTTTTCATTCGCAGGGAATATCAGCAACTTACTCCCTCACGTCTTAACTTGAACCTTCTAGCTTCCTTATCTGCGTCGCAAAAACATATTGGTTACTATTCATTATGGTTTGACTGCTGAGTTCACAGGTAGTTCGCTAACAATATAAACGGTCGAACCTTGAGCTTTATTTGCTTAGAATCCGATGTTCATCTTCAGCCGAAGCCCCGGATCGTTTATTCGCAAGGCTAGGTTGAACACCGTCCAGGTACGCGTGAACCATGGAGACCAAGTCCTCAGATTTTATGGCCATGACGGGATCGGGGGTCTGGGTATCGCCAGGAGAAAGTAGACCACACCGTGAGGTCAGCTGTAGCATGCAGTCTGCAAGTTGCGTGCGAGCCTTCATGATAGCAATTGCTTGTTCCTGTTGGACGAGCTTCCCTCGTAGCTTCTCTTTCTCTGCTTCCAGCTGGCAGAACCTTTGTTCTAAACCTTTGACGGCCCTCCCCTGCAGCCTCCCATCCTCTAACTCCTGATCTTGGCGGACGAGTCTGCTTCGCAGCTGGTCATTCTCTACCCCCAGTAGATGAATCTTTCGTTCCAAGTATTTTGCGGTAGCCCCCTGCTTCAGGTGCCCATTTTCTAGCATTAGCAAGCGGATCCTGTCTTCCAGCCTTCTGGTGATGGTAATGTGTCTAGAATCTTTCTCGTCCACGACGTTTCTGAGGAAGTCGCACGTCTGCAGTGAGCCTTGCACCATATTCAACAGGTACGATTCAGCCTGCTGACGATTGGAGAAATCTTGCTGGAGAAATGGGTCCCCCACAACTAGCTTTGCTAGTCCATCCGACAAGCTAATCATGTCAGATGTAAGCCTGTCAATATCGCAGGGGGGTCGGGGGTCTGCGCTAGCGAATACCTCATCAGTGCCTGCATTACCGCCGTTGGTGACGGTATCTAGGACGGCATTCTGAAATTTATCACCTGGACAGTGCTGGGTTGTACTATGCGTGCCGTCCATCTGAGTAAAGACATGATTTTGTGGGGCGTTGGTATGCGTCGCAGATATGGTGATGGTTGCAGGGACAATGATATGTGGGGAAATTGTCGCAGAAACTAGGGTAGAATTGGCTAGAGATGTTGGGGGTTGATTCGGGCCTGGAGAAATGGATAGCAAAGATGACAGGGGTGTGGGGTGCCCTGCAGGGAGTCGGTCAGGGATTGTGGGCAGAAGCAGCGACATACCTGGAGAAATATGGACAGGTGCAGGTGTTGAGGGCGGGGGCAGTGGGGAGGCTCGGTCTGGCGTTGTGGGTGGGAGCCGCGACCCACCTGGAGAAATTTGAACAGATGCAGGCGTCGAAGGGCCCTGGGGTGGTGATGGGAACGCCTGTGTTTGAGGGAGTTGTTCATGTGAAAGGGGGACCATCAATTTGACGCGCTTTCTCGGCTTAGATTTTAGCTCAGGTGAAGGCAGCTGTATGGAGGTATATCGTTCGGATTCCATTTGTAGGGCATCTCGCTGTGCGGAGCTGGCCATGCTGCTCGACTTTGGATGCTTGGAGGAAATAATAGTCTTAAGGGCCTTCAAGCGCTCTCGCAACTCGCCATCAGAGTAGCATCCAGCAGGTTCTGCAAGCCAAGTTTTATAGTAGCTGCTCAAAGTACCTTGCGGGTCGTTTCCCTTCGAGGATGCCAATACACGCGCCTCTCCTACATCTAGCTGGTATGTCTCGCGTATGTATACCTCCAGGAGGTCTTGGAGCCAGCTACATACCACACCCCGGTCACCGCAGCAAGTAGTGCATGTAAACCTGCGCTGGATGCCGTCCGCTACAGGTGGATATCCACAAGACACCTTCTTCGTTACACACGCGCTGCACTAAGATAAAAATCAGTGTCAGCACAATGCATATGTAGCGATCTAACCTTACTTTGTAAGGAAATGTAGCGATAAACCACCGAATGAAATTGGGCCTCTTGACTTCAACCTTAGCATCCACCAGGAACGTGGGAGCGAGATCGTTAATCGACTTGTGCGGGACTGGTGCGCCTAAGGAAATATGGGATGGCATGCTTGGAGGACGATCATACGATAGCTGGAACAGGTTGCCTTTGGGGTCAAAATCTTCATGTGCCTTCCTTTTGCCCGCAGCTCGGACGCGTCGTTGTTCCTTCGCAGCATCACTCTCGCTTGATCCATCCACTAGTTCTGCGTGATCCCTCGTGCTTCCAGGACCACCAACTCTGCCTGCAATTTGCGAGAAATGACATCCACCCCTCTTTTCGCCGGAACCTTTATTGGCCATGCGTACCATTATATTGCGCAGGGTGAATGACGTTTAGAGTGCCCACAGTTACTAACCGTGTGTAAAGGGCCAAACAAGTGTAAGCACTATCATGACCAAAAGTAGTAATTCGAAGTCTCCTTCTAAGTATCTCGCCATACTGATCTACCTCCAGGACCTTCTGTTGAACTCTAATGGCGGATCTACTTAAACCTCTACGCGTAATGTGCGCATGGATAAATGTAGAGACCTGCGGTCTTACAGCATGTAACATTTCCTTTACTATGATGCTGAGAGTCTTTTGAACCAGACGATACTGAGCCATTGAAATTTGACGACTTGTAAGTATAATGGTGAGTAATCTGTGAAGCGCGAGCACGAAAAACTAACACAAAATTATACATGGAAGCAGGAAGGGATGCATTGTGAATTCTATCCGGCAATCTGTCGGTCGTTTGCAAACTAACGCTGCATGACGCGTTTGGCATATGAGAAGATCAGACACGACAAGTCTTTATGCCTTTGGGATATAAAATT
>MU173220.1:0-10534 GCA_016695475.1 Suillus decipiens | reverse complement strand
GATGAATATGGAAAGCATGGACATATGACGAGATAGCAAAGCAAAAGAGGTAGATGATGATGTGGTGAAGCCATATAAGTACAACAACCAGTTCGTAGACTGCATCATGAGACAAGTAGTCCATGGTCGTACACGTTATGTAATCAAAGAGGAGAAAATGTATAGGGGCATGTATGACTGTAACAGTTACTGAGGTTACTGCACTCTGCTGGACTACCATACCGCAGTACTGAGCCACATTCAACGAGCTGATGCCTATTGAATGCCCATGCCATGCCAACTAGTTCCATTTGGTGCATAGTATATTCCCATCTACCACTGCTAATCCCACAGCAAGCCTTATTACATGTAGAATGCATGCCACAGCACATGCAGCACTATTACATATTGCTATGGCTAAGTCTCGCATACTTGCTACTATTCTCACCTATTGATTCCACATACTTACGATGTATGATAAAAGACTGCTGACTTCTCCTCCGTTAGACACTCCCCTTCTACCGTACAGCGGTAGGAGAAGTCACTTACAATCATTTTTCTTATATCATATCACTCATTAGACAGGATTCCTGTACCGCTACCGCTACCGCTATACAGAAATACATCTTCTTTTAAATTCAAATATCTCTAAGAATCCTTTGATGGTCTTCGCTCTTGATGCTACCCTCACCACTATCTTCACTAAACATTGGTATCCATCGGTATCATTGGTATTATTGTCATCATGCTATCACTCTTTGCTGTCCCTTGGCATACAGTGCTATCATAGTTATTGGTACACGCTATCATACCGCTCATCGTTAGCACACTCCACGGTATCACCAGTATTGTTGGTATCCATCTTTCACAGGATGCTTAGCATTGGTATCCATGAAATCCACAGTGCTATCAGCGGCAATGCTACCACTATCATTGGCATCACCTTATAGGAGTATCACACATCTCATATCAGCATTTGACAAAGTATATTCACCAGCAACCCCTTGGGTCAAACGTTCTTGCCTCACAAGTATAGCAGCTAGGTAGACACTCGACATATACTAGCATAGGTGATAGTTCGATATCATACTAGCTAGATTGTAGTCTTTACAATGTCTCTGACACTCTTCAGTGGTCAGCTTTCCATTGGTGCTGATCACATTAGGAAGGTCTGGAACCTTAGGAGCAGAGGAAATCAAAGGAGTGGTTTTCATGGATTTAGTCATTTCAGATCCGGATGAGTTAGTGTTCATCCAGTCAGATACTGACTGTCTAGGAGGGTTGGAAGAGGTGGATCTGCTTTCCCAGGTGACTTCTCCCTTCCATTCCCAGTAACAGGTGTCAATGGTCTGGGCAAGGGTTTTGAACTCTGAGAGAGTAGTGGGTTTGCCCATGCAACTGATCTTGTCTTTGATTCAGGCAAGAAGTCCATTGTAGAACTGGCATCATAGGGCTCCATCATCCCACTCTCATACTTGGGAAGCAAGACACTGGAATGCCATAATGTATTTATTGATGTGCTGTCCATCACACATATGGAGCTGCTCCAACTGCATTTCTGCATCTCTAGAGGGATCATGAAGGCCAAAGTTGGTTTGGAGCTCAAGCATGAACTTGGAGTAATCATCCATCCAATCTGGATGGATACTATTCTCATCTGAAAGGAGATCTGGTTCAAACCACTCAAGAGCCATTCCCTTGAGATAGGATTGGGCAAAATTGACTTTAGCACATCCAGAGTGGAAAGCATTAGGTTTGCTCTTGAAATTGAGCTCACATTGGACAAAGAATGCTTGGAGTTTACAAGGCTTGGATCCATCAAAGGTGTCTGGTTCACGTATTTTGACTTTGTGATCATCGGAGGGGGTAGTGTGATGGCTGCTGCAGGTAAGATGGTCAATGGCTATGGATAGATGGGCCAAGACACAGTCTTGAGGGTTTAGATGGTCATTATCCTCATCATCATCCAGATCCTCATTATTTGGATCACCACCTTCACCATCTGGAGGGTTATTGCATAGTTCATTATCAAAGCAGATTGTCAAACATAGGTTGGAGTCTGAGTCATTCACAATCCAGGTTGATGTTACCAGATCCATTCTAGCTAAGCGAGCAGAGACACTTTGTCCTATGTCACTAATCCTTGTGCATCATTGAGAGAAGCTGGTAAATGTTTGGATGATGGGTATGGGATCTCGTTGGATCAGACCAAGTCCAACTCCTTGGAGGGAGTTCTGAGTCTTGTAGGGAGGTATGATATGGATATTTCGGAAAATATACTTGGAAAGGTGTGAGTTTGAATATACTGTTAAGACTGTACTCAAGGATATAGGATCTGAAGGGCTTCGGCCTCAGTTCATGCACTGTGCCCCTTTCCCAAGTATTGCCCCTTATTTCAGAGGGAGGATATATGTCCAATGACCTGGAGGTGATTGTGTGATGGATCTGGATGTCCGAAGGTAGTGGATATGTTACATCTGAAGGGTATCCAGAACGTAAGGGCAGAACAAGGTATAATGCTAGTATCAGACAGCATCCTAAGTAGAAACTAACAGAAGTAGACTACCTGAAGGTAGAGTCAGATATATACACTATAGGAACTGATCCTAAGTCTCAGAAGGTGACTAGAGTTGGATAGAACTCAAGTCCAGAAGAGCAGATTAAGTATAATCTAAGATGATATTTGAACTAAGGTTCTACAGAGTCATACATGCAGAATATATACTGTAGGTAGCTAGCACAGATAATCAGCAAGTCCAGGACTGGGGGCTATGTACAAAGTATAACAGAAGTCTATTAGTGAATGCACAGCAGATCAGTAAATGCAAGTTGGAAATGAAGCACAGGTAACAGATCAGTGAGCAGGACAGGAATATACACAGCCAGAATACTGGCACAGGTGAGTCACCAAAAGGGTATAGGTGCAAGTATGCACAGTGGGGTTAGAACACAAAAAGCTGGATGTTTTGGATGGGTGATCCAGATCAAATATATAGTCTGGACAGAAGCAGGATTGATCAGATCTTGATTGGATCTGAGATTAGAAGTATGGTCTATGACAGATAGTTCTAATGAGCAGTCGTAAACAAGAGACTTTCATGCTCAAGCTTTCTGTACCTATGCAAAAGAGCAGAGGTTTGACATACAAGACTTAGCTAAGTTGAGTATGAGATCAAGAGTTTTGGACTCAGTCAATGGAGTGCAAAGACTTAGAGAAAGACTCAGATGACTAAGGTTGAGAGGCCTTGGTGAAGGATATTCAGGTGAAAACCCAGTAAGATTAAAGTAAGGAATACAAGCATTGTACACTGTGCTTAAATAGGGTAGCAATGCACACACAGACCAAGAGTACCATATAAGTCACAGGAAAGTAAGTGTGAGAAGATAAGTGCATGTCCTAATGTGGAAAGCAAGTATAGTACAGATGCATTGAGCATATCAAGACAAGATGACATAAGCAGAGGCATAGCAAAAGGTAAAGGAAGATGAAATAGGGGCATACATACCTGTAACATCCTTGCCTCATTGGGCACCTCTCATACTTCAGGAAAATACCCCTCCACCAAGCCCTTTTTGCCTATCTACTATCACCTTACCCAGCCTGCAGCATCTTGCCATTGGCATGCACCTGACATCTGATGTAACAGCTGTGACAATGACATCACTCTTTGTTTCACTGACCTTTGATGTTATCCTTGAAGTTCTAGGAGAGGTGCATGGAGCAGCTGAGGAGTTTTTCAACTTCTCTCAATGGCCCCTGATCTACCCAGTTGTTCCACCTCCAAGGACCACCAATGAGGTACAACAACAAGTAGAACAACTCATGCTGATGGCTGCTGCTCATTAACTGCCTCCAAAATGGCCACTGTAGGCAATGCACCTGTTGTTCATATCTCTGCCACACTGTCCATTGGCATGAGATCTTCATGTCCCTTGCATGAGTTTCTTGATGACCTCATGTCTGTATACAAGGCTGATGACAAGCCAAAGAATGCAGATTTTTTCAAGGCACTCACCAGCAAGACTATCATTCTGTTATAATGCCAAGGCCAACATCCAAGACAAGGAGGTATATCCATGCATTTCAGTTAGGGACACTTATGGACCATGATTGTGCCTGCAGTATCTTCACTGGCAAGCAACTGATTAGTACAAAATGTCCCATATAACAGAATAAATATAATCATGGTATTAGCATGGAAATCTTCTTTTGAACATGGATCTCATCCTGGCAATGCAAGGCAGACTCGCTGAGACTCAGACAAGCATTCTAGAAATGATATACTTGAGTTGCACTGAACATGACACTATTGTAGCAGGTGCATTGTGGTGGAAAGCTGCTAGTCAATGACAAGGTGTCACCCTGGACATATCACAACTGCCAGCAGTGACCATTTCATGCCAATATTATGAGGAATTTGCAATTCTTGATTGCTGGTTGGGTGCTATTGCAAATGGCAATCAGAAAGTCAAGTTCAGGCAGCAGGTGACCACTTTTTTAACATGATGCTGAACTTCTTTCAATGGTTTATCAACAAGGTAACATATTTGTGGGACATACATATTTTCATCAACATTAGGGTTTTCTTGCAATTCAGTGCCATTATGCTGGTGCTTAAATATAACTATGTATTGAGATGTAATATGTGCATATTTGACTTGATTTTGCCAAAAAATACCTATCAAAATCATCTCCAAGCCGGTTTCCTGATGAAGTTCAAGCTGCTGCTGCAGAGTTAATCTATGGCTGAGTGTGTAGCATATAAATCCACACATTAGTGAGCTGACAAGTAGTCTACTAATTACTCAAGTAGTTGTGACTCAGCACCATCCCTTAGTACTATGCTATCCAGTATAGCTGTTATACAAAAACAGATGATATTCTGATTGTTGAAGAGTTGAATGAACCCTAGACTAAGTGCACATTTCTTGTGGTAGCTTTGTGGTGTTTATTTAATTTTATTAAGGAAGGGGCTACACATAGTGCTGAGGGCAAAACTACTTTTGACCGAGTTTTGACCAAGTGCCGGCACAACTGGCACTTGGCACATCGGCAAAACTTGGCAAAACTCTGCAATGATTCATGATAATTCATAATGATACTACCGATTATTACATGACGGGACACCTTTCATAGTTGACTGCACATCCCAAGATATATTATCATTCAAGTTAAATCTCACCTGCTGAACATCGTCTTCGAAAGCCACAGGCATAATTCCTCTGTCAGTCCGTTCCAGCTCCGCAAGGTCGTACACCTTTCCCGCCAAGATCTCGTATCCTTCCAGTTGGGGATCAATAACCGATGGTAATTCTGCAAAGGCCCTCCAGCTCGTCGTCAGCCTGACTCTGGCTTACCAAAAATAGTTGTTCAACATCTGCCGGATGAGGGACAGTTGAGACTAAGGTGATCGTGAGTGTTTTCAATGAGTATGTCTTTGCAGGTATTGGAATAGCACCTGGATGTTTTTCGGTAGGCATTTTGAGACGAGTCCGGGACCGAGTGGACTTTGATTGAGGCGCGTTTGAATAAGCCACTGGTGCTGGTATCAGAACTGGTTATTCATCCCGTTGACGGATGGTATACTCCACTTCTGCTTCAGTGGCAAGATAGAATCGGGTTTAGAGATTGAGATTTTGGACGTAGGAGGGGAAAAATGTGAAAAGAAGGCGACAGCGGAGGGTTCCTCAAGACCTCATAGTTCAGTATCGGAGCGGCGAATAGACTCTACAAGATGATCAACCAGTGTTATAGACTGAAAGTTGACAACACAGTATGACGTAAGCCTTTTTTTATTGGTTGAGAACCCTCGGCACGCAACGATTAGGCTATGCTTGAAGAACAGAACGTCATCCAATGCTTTATGGACAATAAATGAAATAAGTAATACAGAAGGATGTAGCTGATCATTGATCTACATAATGCGGGAAATAGGTGGAAGGCTTCATGAGCGAGACATTCCGACATATCTACCTGGGAGACCGCCCTTCGAGTTGTTGCATACGGTCATTGGAGGAGAACTTAGCAGAATGTGCAGGACCTGAACCTAATGCGACAGGGTTGAAAATCTGCCCTCGTGGTCGCGAGGTACAAGCCTGAGCCGGCTGAGATCTTTCAGTAGAAGTGCCGCTGTACCTCCATGACGAAGCGCCAGGTTTTACTGCGCGAGGGCGGGGGACCCGTTTGTCATCTACGGGAATTGCCACAGAGGTACCCAACTTTCCACTAGCTACCGGTGCACGTTTCTTGTTGAAGATATCTTCGAATGAATCGGGGAGGAGGCAGGAGGGTTGCTTGTCGTATTCCACAGTCAGGCGGCTTTCATGCTCGCCACCATCATTCCAGTCTTGGCTATCATCCCAACTCATCGCATGGCCATGACTAGCCAATTCCACTCCTGCTACCTTATTCCGGCAGTTATACTGTAAACCTGTAGGTTGGTCTGACTGAGCATCGGAAGTAGATACTGAAGCGGTGGCGGGAGCAGGGGCAGGGGCAGGGGCAGGAGAAGGAGAAGGAGAAGGAGAAGGAGAAGGAGGAGAAGGAGGAGAAGGAGAAGGAGAAGGAGAAGGGGCAGGGGCAGGAGAAAAAGAAGGAGCAGGGGTAGGGGCAGCAGCAGCAACAGGAGCAGGAGCAGGAGCCAAAAGGTCGGTGGATAAAAAGGCGTGGTGTGGAAGAGTGGGACGGAGAAGAAGCCTGGGAGAAGCAGACGGAGAGGTCAGAGGAGGTGGGTCGGACAGGGATGAATCAACATTTCCACTCTGCGACTGAGGTAGTGTTGTGACGGTGCTCGTTGTACCAGGTGCCTCCTTGATCGTAATGTTGGCCAGTGGCTGCTCGCCCTTGCGACGCTTGCGTAAGTCGTCCCCAGACTCATCATCAATGCTAACGGTCATGGACTTTGTCTTACTTCCCTTCACCTTGCGCTTTGTGGCCGGTCTGGTAGGAGAGAGTGGGTTCTTGATTGTCGCTTTGGTACGCGTCTTCTTTTTGCTAGCCTTATTCCTTCCGACGGGTTCATGCTCGACGTCCATAGGATCTTCATCATCCGTAAAGTCATCTGACTTTGGCCCTAATACAGATATCAAATCTCCCATGGCGCTATCATCATCTGTAAACATGCATTCTACAGAGATGCTTTTTAGCCAAGCCCTCAAAAGTCAAGGCAGGCACTTACGAAATTCCTTGTCAGCACCTACGAATGCTTCATGCATTGCGCCTTTTGAGAATGAGATATTGTTTAGAAAAACATCGGCTGTCTTCAAGGCAATGGTTCGGTAAACATGCACCTCTTTAGCCTGTGGGTGACGGTATATTCGCCCACGCAACTGGAGATCGTCCTGCTCCGACCAAAGGGTATCCTGCCATGAAGATCAGCTACGCCTGAAATACGAGCACATATAAAAATGCACATACTACCACTACCATTATATTAGCGCAGGCCAAATTTAACCCTACCATACCTACACCTGACAAAATCAAGACACGCGCTCCTTTGGTCCCCGCAGATGACCTGAAATCGTCCAAAATGTCCTTGCGCTTCTTCATGGGTGTCTGTCCATTAAGTTCTAGTGCATGAATACCATGAAGATCCAGGATCTGACAGTAGTAATTCGATCAAAAGATTGGAGCGGTTGGTCTACATCAGCACTCACATCCACAATGGCCTGATTAGAGGTTACGAAAGCTGAAAATACTACAACTCTGTCTGGCTCATCTGGGTGAGTATTTCCAGTTTGGAAGGCGAGGTTAGGAACAAGGCTGCGACCGCTCTCATCTATCGTCAATGGCTGGCGACCGTCAGACTCCAAATGGTACTTCAGAAGTTTAGCCAGGATGTCCAACTTCATACTTTTGGTGGGGCTGCCGTCCCACTCTTCCAGAGATTTCGGTTTGGTCCATGACTGTTCATCAGTTGGGTTCATATGCGGGTGAAGGATAGAACGCCTAAATTCAACATAGAAATTCTATTCGAAAAGAGTTAGTTCCTCAGATGACTTCGTTCGGAACAATTGCTCACCTTGCTCATCCCTATAATGGGACAGTCATGGATATATCCCCGCGCAATACTGCTCAAATTCTCCATCTCCCAGTCAAGTAGCTTGATTTTTAAGCTATGGTCATGATAGGAGGGAAGGCCCAGGATCCTATTGCCTGTATTGTCAGTGGAATCTAGGGTACGAAGGACGACAGCAGGGGAGAACCACTCTCTCATACGACCCATCCATTGTTTCATTGCAGGCAGGTATTCTTCCTGAGCAGCCTCTGGATTATGGGTGCCGACCAAAACGCCTCGTAGCATCGATCCCTCAACTCCTGCCTCTCTCTGTGCCTTACGGTCCCGTCTCTGAGCCGCTGCCAATTCTCTGTTCATATTCTTGAGCTGCGCGATATCTTTGAATTGCGGAAGCCCTAGCAGCTGACCCATAATCCAAAGGTCCTGGCGTTCATCAAATCCAATATCGGCCAAAGTCAGTAACATCCGCTGATTGATTGCACTTAGACTGGCTTACCGTGGGTTTCGTGGTGACAGGCGTTGCAGTCATTGCAACCATCAAGTGAGATCTCTCCTGAAGTCCTCGAGCTGCTGTGTGTACTTTATTGTATTTCCTTGCGCAGTGAGCTTCGTCGAAAAACGTCACGTTGTATCCACGACCGAAGAGGGTACTGGGGCCAGTTCGTTCAAAACGAGGGCTAGTCATTGGCTGCCCGTAACTGTCCCTATCGCCCTCAATGAATACGGTGGCTGCATCATCATGCGCTGCCTGCCAAACGTAAGTTATTTTGTACCCTGATAAGAGATTCAGAAGTCACTTACGTTCGTCGTGACCAAAATGATGCGTCGTATCGGAGGTTGCTGGCATTTACTCCAAGCCATTGTCCACCACTGTGAACGTGCAGTATATTTTCCCGTGTAAGGGAGAACGTCAAACGTTGCTCGCCTGAGATACCGCTGGATTTCGCTCATCCACTGATGTTGTAAGTTAGGGGGACTCATAATGACGGTGGGTAAGTCTGGAATGTTGCTACCTGTCCTCAGGTGGCAACGTTGTGCTATAGGGTAACCATCAGCGCATGCATCTGTGCCGGAAGCCGAACAGATTGCTTACAAAATTTTCCAGGAAACTTCCCGTGCTTCCGGTAATGCTCTTTGTAGTGTGCAAGGCACGCAATCAGACCAACAGCTTGCATGGTTTTTCCGACCCCAACGCCATCCATCAGCATCACCGGTTTACCGTCCAAAAACCTGTCAATTAACCTCAGGATGCCAACTAGCTGGTGCCACCGAGGTGCCAAACTCTGTGCCGGACTCGTCGGATCATCAAGCCATTGCTGACCTTCTTCACTCCACGGGTCAATGGCGGCATTGGGGTCAGATCGCCTCTGGAAAAAAGGTAACCTCTTCTCTGGGAGACCCAGGTATTCCCAAAGGTCATCTTCGCTACACCTGTCATATTCCTCTACTCCACTCTTCCAATCACGCACATCCATATTCTCTGTGAAGTCTACCGCCACCTCATCACCATCAAGCGGCACCATTGCAGCAAGTGTGGTCTCGATCAAAAGTTCGAGCTCTTTGACTTCTCGATCGGTGGCCAGCTTGTCAAGCGCATCCCGTAGAGATTTAGGAAGCCCTAAACAATGACCTTCAGTCATTGTGTACATATCAATCAAATACGGTTCACTAACTTCCTATTGATTCTGCTTTGGCAGGATCTTTCTTGGCAGCAGCTAGCATCGCATCGACCTGTTCACGACGCGCATCAAGGTTCTTGGCCGTCTTCTGGTCCTTGAACACGCTAAGAAGAGTGACCAAGGTCTCCAGCTTCTTCAAGTAGGTGCGGATGCTGGCCATCGTAGGTTTTGCATTTGCGGCCGTGATGACTGCTTGAGGGTTAGCTCCCGCCCTAAGTCACCAAATTGTGCGGCTTACCTAGCCATTGCTCTTCAACTTCCTTAGTTTTCTTGTCGATGCTGTTAGCCTGCCTTTTGATCGCCTTCCGATACCTACTCCACGTTGATACCAGCACTGTACTGACAAACGTCGCGATGGGTAGTGCAAGGAAGGATCCGTCGGTAAATGCATCGTCACCGAACAACACATCAGCTAGTTTGATGGAGACAATCTGCTTCACCTGCGCAGCTTCCATCGTTGGAAACTAAGTACAATGGCTGTGTCATATTATGAGAAAAATGGATTGTTACATGACTTACGTCGTCTGCGATCTTGCAATTCAACCTGACCATGACATTATGGGGCGCGCAACCACTTTCGTCGAAGATCTCATCGACCAATTTGTTGATATTCCATTTGGCCCATGAAGTCTTAACCCAGGCGTTCCACAAACAACGACCTTCATGGTCATTATCTTGTCGTTTAAGAGCATAGTGTTCAGCAGGTTCCTCAGCCGTTTTACAATTGTTAACGAAAGCTTTGACTGCCTGAGCCTTGCCCACGGTCCATCCAGTAACATCATGATATCTGGCGGCAGCAGTCACATCTTCGCCATGGTCGTACGCCCACGGCTCGCCAAGAACGTGTGTCACAGACTG
>MU173219.1:0-10697 GCA_016695475.1 Suillus decipiens | reverse complement strand
GGTAAGGGGCACAGCGCATGAGCTGAGGCCAAAGCCCTTTATGATCCATTAACCCTCTGAGCACGTCTCTAACACCCTTGATCAGAATGGACCCATTTCAGGTGCATGCCTGGCAACTGTCATGCTAGCCAGGCTTTGTATGCCTTGAAGGCCTGAAGTGCTTTGCTCTTGAATCTTAAGAATTGCAGTCTCATTTCATGGCTGAAATCATTGGTAAAGCTGATATAATAGAGGCATCTGCTGATGCTGGTTGTCTGGGCAGGGCCCCATAAGTAGGCATGGACTAATTCCCCATAGTTGAGTGCTCTGCTCTGGGTTTTGGTGGGGAAGCCTTTCTGTGTTGATTTTGCCTTAACACATACATTGCAGAACTGGAGCTTTAATGTGGCATCAACCTCTAGTCCTGTGATAAGGCCCTTTTTGATCATGTCCATTACTGCAGGCTGGGACACATGCCCTAGGACCTTATGCAGCTCATAAGCAATAAGTCTTATGGTTGCAACATTCATACATGTATGATGCTTTTGATGGCTGGCGGCTACACTATAGAGTCCCTCAACTTGGGGTATCTCTGTGATCATGCGTCTCTGGGGGCCTTCAGAGAGAATTTTGCACATCCTGCCCTCAAATAGGATGACAGGGCCAGCAGACATTATGTGATTGGTGGAAATGAGAGTAAAAGCCATACGAGGTGTGTAAAGTGTGTTTTTTAAGATCACTTTGGTCTTTTTCTCACTGAGAGGTAGTTCCAGTTGCACATCTCCCCTTTCTATGGTGCTGAGAGTTGATCTGTCTGCTGTGTGTATGTCCTGTGGGTCTATGTCCATGTAATTCATGAATTTCATGCAGTCAGGGCAAAAATGTGATGTGGCTCCCAAATCCATTATAGCTCCTTGTTTGTTGGAAGGAATGTTCAGGTCCCTAGCCATGTTGGCTAGGTCCAATGTTACAAAGGCATACTGATCACTAGGTTCTGTGGACTTGGCTTCCAAATTGGCAGCCTGTTTGGGGGCCCATTCAGTCCTTTTATGCTGTGTTACAAACTAGGATAGTTCTTAATGCACAAGCCACAAATGAGAGGCTACATAGTGTGGATTGTGGTGCTAAAGCAAAAGAGCAATAGTTCTCAGCATCAATGAGGCAGTTGAGTACTGGTACAAGACTGCCAGGTCAGATACTTTATCAGTTATGACAAAGATAGCTCTGGAGCAACAACAACACGGAACTAGCTGAGTTGAGATAGTTAAACAATGAAGACAGTTGAGTTCTATTTGAGAGGACTAGACTGGCTGAGTTGAATACAAGGATCATTCTTAGGACTAAGATTTAGGTGTGCCAAGACTTAGAAGACAATGTAGACGACTAGAGTTGCAAGGCTCTAGCGAAGGAAGTTCCAGGTAAAACACAGTAAGATTAAAGTGAAGAACAAGAGACAAGTACACTGTGCTTAAATAGGGTAGCCATGCATGCACAGACCAGGACTACCATATAGAGCATGGGAAAAGAGATGTGAGAAAGTAAGTGCATATCCTAAGAAGGAAGGCAACTCTTATACAGATGTATTGAGATGTATGTCTTACAAGGCAATGATAACATAAGCAAGAAAGTGATAGCAAAGTGAAGGAAAATGAATAGGGGCACATACAATTGTAACATTGCCCCTGTTTTAATGCATGAAGTCACTGGTTTTACTCCTCTAGATTAGCCAAATAAATGGGATTGTCCAAATGTTCAAAGTAAGCTTTGTCTTCATCATCACTTCATCCCATACATCTCATCATATATGTGGCTTCTTCCATACCACACATCCAAATCTTGTCATGTGCTTTTGCATCAACTGCAGGGATGGAGGTATGAATAGTGTGTTGACTTTGGAGGAGGTTGTCTATTTTAATGGCATGTCCTTTGCAGAGGAGTGCGGAGAGGATCAGGGAGGTGTTCTGGATATCAGTGACAAGGTTGTGATAATTTTCTTGCATGGGGTCGTCAAGGTCAACTAGGGTAGCAGTAGAGGCAAGTGGTGTAATGTAGGCAGTAGGCATGAGTTTGGGCAATGGAGTATCTGCAAATTATCATAGGGCAGAAAGTGAATGAAGAAAGCTAGAGGGAATGTTGCTTCTTATAAGCTTTTAGGATTTGAGCAGAGTTGTAGAGATTCTCTTCTGGAAGCCACTTGTTATCTGCTGATGAGTAACCTTTCCATGTCACCAGGTAACAGCATTGTTTGCCAGTTCCTTTATGAGACATGATGGCTTCTACTTCATACTCTTCTTCTTCTTCGATGATGTCTGGGGGTGGTTCAAGGAAGCTTGGACCATGCATGTCTGTTTCACTATAGGATGATAAGATAGAGGTGTGGAACACAGGGTGTATCTTCCATTGTGGCAGAAGTTGGAGTTTGAATGTGATAGGCAATAGGACCTTGATGATGGTAAAAGGTCCATATCATTTTGGTGCGAGTTTCCGAGACGGAAGTTTTAATTGTAGGTTTGCTGTGGAGAGTGAAACCTTTTCTCCTGCTTTCCATAGAGTATACTTTGTTCCATGTAATCATTGTAAAGACTACAATCTAGCTAGGCTGATAGTGAACTACCACCTAGTCTAGTATATGTTGAGTGCTTGCCTAGCTGCTATATTTGCAGTGCAAGAATGTTCGACCTGAGGGGTTGCTAGTTAATATACTTCATCAAGCGCTAATATGAGACACATGCTACTCCTATAAGGTGCTGAGAAAGATGGATACCAATGAGGTCGATGGGTACCAATGATACCATAGGAAGCACTAATGATGAGTGGTAAGATAGCACATACTGATAACTATGATAGCACTGTATGCTGATGGACAGTAGAGAGTGATGGTGTGATGACAATGATACTGATGCTTAGTGATGATAGTGGTGAAGGTAGCATCGAGGGCAAAGACCATCAGAGAATTCTTAGAGATATTTGGATTTCAAAGAAGATGTATTTCTGTATAGTGATAGTGGTAGTGGTATGGGAATCCTGTCAAATGAGTGATATGATATAAGAAAATGATAGTAAGTGATTTTTCCTACCACTGTATGGTAGAAGGGGAGTGTCGAATGGAGGAGAAGTCAGTAGTCTTTTATCATACATTGTAAGTACACGGAATTGATAGGTGAAAGTAGTAGCAAATACACAAGACTTAGCTGTAGTAACATGTAATGGTGCAGCATGTGCTGTGGCATGCGTTCTACTTGTAATAAGGCTTGCTGTGGGATTAGCAGTGGTAGATGGGAATGTACTATGCACCAAATGGAACTAGTTGGCATGGCATGGGCATTCGATGGGCATCAATTTGTGGAACATGGCTCAGTACTGCAGCACAGTAGTCTGGCAAGGGTGCGGTAACCTTAGTAACTGTTTATATTGATAGTGTTAGGGTTAGGGGTGGTCACGCTATGCAGTATAGGGGCTAGACAATAATGGAAATGGAGTTATGCAAGGCTAGCACCAGCTAGACTGTCACATCATTCTTCCATCTTTTGCATGGTGATGTTATGACAGGCAATTGCCTCTTCTCTAATCTTCTGAAGTGAATGTACTCATTCTTTGGCAGAGGGAACAGTGGAGTTGGGAATAATGTGAGGGATAGCATGAGGTTTGTATCCCATCATGAGGAAGAATGGGGAGGCATTTCATGCATCGTGCTTTTGGTGATTATGGACAAATTTGGCTATGGGAAGGTGTTCGACCCACTCTTCTGGTTTATTCTGGCAATAGATCTGAAGATAAGTTTCAAGTTCTTGATTGAGCCATTCTGTCTGGCCATTGGTCTGTGGGTGATAAGCGGTTGATGGTGCAATGGTGTAGTCAAGGAGATGGGCAAATTCTTTTGAAAATCTTGATAGGAATTGCAAACCTTGATCAGAAATAACTTTTTCATGAAGACCAAAGCAGCAATAAATGCATTTCAGGAAACATTTGGCAACTCCATCCAAGGAGATAGTTTGCCAACAAGGGAGAATAATTACCCCCTTCATATGCCCATGGTCTACCACGACCATGACACTATCAAAACCATTACTAATGGAGAGATCAGTGATAAGGTCAACAGAGACCTGAGAAAAGGGGCATATGGCAGAGGATGGGATTGGCACAAGAGGGGGGCAGACCAGATGAGTATCCATCTTCATTTTTTGACATAGAGGGCCACCAAGCCTCATGCTTGATGAGTTCTTCAGTCTTGAAGCAGCCTGGGTGGCCAGTGGCAGGGTGATCATGATGGCAGAGAAGAAGGGCAGTGCAGTGAGCAAGGGGAATGTAAGCATGCCCACAGAAGTATGGGATACCATTGTCAATCATCCAATTGGACAAGGCAGATTTCATAGGGGGGAGGCAGATTCCATCTAGAGCATCTGATGCCATTTTGAAAACTGGATCATTGAGAGGATCAGAACTAGATAATATATCAAGTAGATTTGTATTAATGAGTCAGACAAATAGGGAATTAGGAAGAAGAACAGTATCTTCATTATCATGACTGCCATTATCATGATCAGGCCAGCAGGATAGAGCATTAGGAGCTGCTAGTTTGGTTCTGGTGACATGGTGTAATTCTATGTCGAAAGTAGAAAGAATTAGTTTCCAGCAGGCCTGGCGATGAGTGAGCTTCTGTGTGGTTCAGAAATAAAGCAGATTCTTGTGATCAGTGAAGATAATGATGGGGTGTGGGTTCCCTTCCAAGTAGTGGCACCATTCTGTTAATGCTCTTATAACTGCTAGTAACTCATAATCAAAGATCTGATAGTTATGTTCAGCAGGGTTCAAGGATTGGGAGAGATAGGCACAGGGATGGTAGATGCCATTTTTGTCAGTCTGTAAAAAGTACTGCCTCTGTTACAGTCATATGTGCCCCCTATTCATTTCCCTTTGCTCTATCACTATGCCCTTGCTTATGTCAACCTCACCTTGTATATCATATGTCTCAACACATCTGTACTATAGTAGCCTTCCTTTTTAGGATATGCACATACATTCTCATGTCTCATTTCTCATGCCTGCCCTAAACTTCCTTAGCTTATATATAGGCCTCTGTACATACTTGTATTCTTTACTTTAATCTTACTGGGTTTTCCCTGGAACATCCTTTGCTAAGGCCTTGCAACCTTAGTTGTCTGAATTGTATCTAAGACTTAGCACTCCTTTGTCTTAGTCTAAAGTGAACTCCTTGTTTTGACTTAGCTATCTCTGCATTGCTGTCGCCTCACAGAGCTACCTACATTGTTACCAATATTGTATTTGACTCAGCCAGTTTAGTCCTCTCAGCAGAACTTGACTGCCCTCATCATCTACTGACACTGCACTTGACTTAGCTGTCTTGTAGTAGTCGATGCCCTTGTACTGAGAACCATTGCTCTTTTGTTTTGGTGCTACAATCCACATTCAAGAAGCCTCTCTTGTGTGGCCTTTGTGTTAAGAACTATCCCAGTTTGTAACAGCCCCCATAGCTACAAGGGATGTGTTGGTGGCAACCATGAACTGCCATGTCAGATCAGGATTTTGAAGTACTGGTTGCTGAGTGAATTTCACTTTTAGTGATTTGAACATATCTTGGCATTCAGGGATCCAAGTGAATGAGGAATTTTTCTTTGTCAAGTCAATCAGAGGTTGGGCAATGTCGGAGTAGTGGTAAATGAAGGTTCAGTACAGGTTGCAGAAACCAAGGAAGGAGCAGATGCCTTTGACTGTTTTGGGGACCAGCCAGTTGGCTATTTCTTTAGTTTTAGCATTGTCTATAGCAACTTGACCAGGGTGGATGATCATTCCCAAATATTTGACTTCCTCAGCATTGAACATGCATTTTTCCAGTTTGAGGAAGAGCTGTTCCCATCATATTTGTTCAAGTACTTGTCTGGTATGCTTCTGGTGTTCATCTAGGGTTCTAGAGAAAATGAGGATATTGTCCACGTAAATTACCATCCATCCTTTGTTGATTTCCTGCTGGAAGGTACAGTTCATGTATGCTTGGACTGTGGCTGGGGAATTGCACAACCTAAAGAACATGATGTTGGGTTCAAACAAGCCAAATTCCATGGTAAAGGCAGCCTTCCACTGATCATCAGGGTGAATGCAGATATTGTTATATCTGGAGTGAATATCCATTTTTGTGAAGAAGCAAGTGTTGTGTAGCTGGGTGACAAGGGAAACCAGAAGAGGGAGAGGATAGGCATTCTTTATCATCCAATTGTTGATGTAATGATAATCTTGACAAGGACAGAGTTCTCTACTCTTCTTTCCTACAAAGAAGAAACCACTAGCCTGTGGCAACTTTGATTCTGGGAAATGAACCCTTTCGCCACATTTTCATCGATAAACATTTTGACAGCTTCTCATTCTTTTCCTGATAGTTGATAAACCTTTGACATACGAGGAATAAAACCAGGCTTAGTTTCGATGTGATGATCAATTCTGGGGCATTCTGGAGGGAGTTTATTTAACCCTTCTTTTGTGAAGATGTCTTGGAAGTTGTGGAGATATGAAGGCATGAGTTCCTTGAATGTCTTCTTCTTCTCCTTTTTGTCCATGGCGAATTCTTGAGCTTTATTATTGAATTTGGAGGGTGTTTGATACCATGATAATGCCAAAAGCTGGTGGATTCAACTGTATAGTCTAAGCATGCTGTGCTCTGACCAGTTACCCAGAATGGCATATGCTATGGAAGGAGAATACCAAGCTCCTCAGTTTGTTTATCTTTGAGGAATTGCTATGCTGGTTGGGACCTATCACTGAAATCATTACTGACAATAGGCTGGTGTTCATTGCTGCTGTTAATTATCTAGCAGAGCACTATGGGATTCACACAATATGCATCTCTCCATATGACTCGCAAGCTAACAGCATTGTTGAGCAACATCATTACAATGTTTAGGAGGCCATCATGAAAAGTTGTGAGGGGGATGAGTCTCATTGGTACCAGGTAGCACACACTGTGTTCTGGGCCAAGAAAGTTACCATCCATCAAGACACTGGCCTATCGCCTTACTTCATGGTCCATGGCATAGAACCAATCTTCCCATTTGATTTAGCTGAAGGTACCTTCCTTGTAGAACTACCTGGTCAGGACAAGTTCACCACAACCAAACTCATTGCCTATCATGCGTAGCAACTGCAGAAATGGCAAGAAGACCTGCAAGACATCAGGGACAAGGTAGTCAAATCATGGTACCCATTGGTGCAGAAGTTTGAAGAGTGCTATCATGCTTCAATTAAGGATTACAACTTCCAAGCCAGCACACTAGTCTTAGTTCATAACTCCAAGATTGAGTACACTCAGGCTGATGATAGTACTACAGCATACTAAGGGAGGCGCCTACATATTGGCAGAACTTGACAGTACAATGTCCAAGCTGCACTATGCAGCATTTCACTTAATCCACTATCTACTGCACAGTATCACTGGTATTGACAATGAAACATTGGATGTCTTAGCAGCAGAAGATGATGAAGAGCCAGCAGATAAAGACATTGATTTTGGCAGATCTGATCTGGATCACCCATCCAAAACTCCCAGCCTCTTCTGTTCTAAGTCCACTGTGCATACTTACTTCTATCCCCTTTCAGTGATTCACCTGCACTGGTATCCCAGCTATGTATATTCCTGTCCTGCTCACTGATCCATTACCTGTACTTCATATCCGACTTGCATTTACTGATCTGCTGTGCATTTACTAATAGACTTCTGTTATACTTTGTACATAGCCTCCTGGTCCTGGACTCACTGATTATCTGTGCTAGTTATCTACAGTATATAAACTACATGTACAAACTCTATAGAACCTTAGTTTAAATATCATCTTAGATTCTGCTCATTCCATTCCTCTGAACTTGAGCCTCTTCTAGCTTTAGTATCTTCCAAGACTTAGGATTGATTCCTAAAGTCTACACTTCTGACTCTACCTTCAGTAGTCTATATCCATTAGTTTCTAGTTCAGACCTCATCTGATACTAGCCTTATATCTTGAATCCATCTGTATGCTCCGGATACCCTTTGGACATACTCCTTCCATCCATACATTCTGGATATCTTTCAGATGTATCATATCCGATTCCTTCAGACCTTCGGATCCATCATGCAAACACTTCCAGATCCTCAGACATATATTACTCCTCTGAAATAAGGGGCAATACTCAGGAAAGGGGCACAGTGTATGAACTGAGGCCAAATCCCTTTGGATCTCTCACCTATTGAGTACAGCCTTAACAAGGACAAGGATTACTGCATTGAGAACAACCAACAGCATCACAGAGGAATAGATGACAATAGCACAATGAAGAAGACAAGATGAGCAGCACCTCACACATTGGCTGTATTCCTTATCTGAATTTTCTTCTTCTCTTCTAAGCACTCACCAAACTTTACTGTACTTCAGGCATCAAATGGACTATGATTGGTACTAGGATATGGACATGGGGATCCAAGGATGAAATGGACCTACAGATGCCTTTCCCTTCCAGTATGCTCCACTCAGCCATAGATGAAATGGATACTGATCGCTTGCTCACACATGAGCACCTCCATCTGCATGAAGCAAGCCTCTAGACATTCTAAATGCCCATACCTCTGCCAAGAGCATCCTCCATGTATCACCTTACCTCCTCATTCGTGCTGTCCCCTTCCTCAGATGACTCAGATTCCTGCTCCACCTTACTTGCTACCTTAGACGAGTGAGGAGGGGAAACTAGCATAGGCTCGGCATTGGTAATGTCAGCTAGTGCTTCCAGTGCCTTCACCATACTGCTCTTCAAAGTATCAGCGAAGTATCAGCAGTATCCATAGTTGATGGTACCTTCGCTATGGCAGGCACCTTGGAATGGCAATCTATCAAACAAGGTCAGGGACAAACCATAACAGCAAAAGCAACCAATGCACCAGTATTGAGCGAGCACTTCTGCTTAATCCTCCAGCAAGTGATGCACACCTTACCAGGCTCTCCAGTGCAAGGCAAACCCTTCCTAGCACAAGTAGTGCACTTGACCGCATGAAGCAAACCCAGAGCTTGCATTGCTGAAGTGGCAGCACCCTTTGCACTAATCAAACAACCAACTCCCCCATCAGCGTCATGACCCCTCCCTCAATGTCTTCCATCAGCGCATCCTTTGCCTTTGCCTTACCACTATCCATGGTCCCAGTCACAGCTGCAGCGCCATTGGCATCTCTCTGCTTAGCAAGCATAGCTTGTCGAACTTGCATAGGCATGCATATGCCTTCTGTCCAGTGGCACCCACCACAACCTGTATTTGCAGCATCACCAACACTAGTCTATGATTGTGACCCTGCTGGTGACATTCATTCAATATTTTTACAGTCATACATGCCCCTATACATTTTCTCATACTTCCCCTCTTCGTTGTAAAGACTACAATCTAGCTAGTATGATAGCAGACTACCACCTATGCTAGTATATGTTGAAGTCTACCTAGCTGCTATACTTGTGAGGCAAGAATGTTTGACCCAAGGGGTTGCTGGTGAATATACTTCATCAAACACTTGATATGAGAAGTGTGATACTCCTATAAAGTGATGCCAATGCTGGTGGTAGCATTGCTGCTGATAGTGCTACGTGTTCCGTGGATGCCAACATTAAGCATCCTATGAAAGGTAGGTACCGATGATGCCGGTGTTACTGATGATACCATGAGGCGTGCTAATGATGAGCACTATGATAGTGTATACCGATAACTGTGATAGTGCTGTATGCCAAGGGACAGTGAAGAGCAGTAGCGTGATGATGATGATACTGATCATACTGATGGATAGCAAAGATAGCAGTAAGGAAAGCATTGAGAGTGAAGACTGCCAAAGGATTCTTAGAGATATTGGGATTTCAAAGAAGATATATTTCTGTATAGTGAAAGCAGTAGTGGTACGGGAATCCCATCTAATGAGTGATATGATATAAGAAAAATGATTGTAAGTGACTTCTCCTACTGCTGTATGGTAGAAGGAGAGTGTCGAACAGAGGAGAAGTCAGCAGTTTTTTATCATACATTGTAAGTATGCAGAATTGATAGGTGAGGATAGTAGCGAGTATGTGAGACTTAGCTGTAGCAATATGTAATAGTGCTGTATGTGTTGTGGCATGTGTTCTACATGTAATAAGGCTTGCTGTGGGATTAGCAGCGGCAGATGGGAATATACTATGCACCAAATGGAACTAGTTGGCATGGCATAGGCATTTGATGGACATCGGCTCATTGAATGTGGCTCAGTACTGCAGTATGGTAGTCCAGCAAGGGTGCGGTAGCCTCGGTAACTGTTTATATTGATAGTGTTAGGGTTAGAGGTGGTCACACTATGTGGTATAGGGGCTAGGCAATAATGGAAATGGAGTTATGCAAGGCTAGCACCAACTAGACTGTCACATCATCCCTTTTCATCTGATTACATAACATGTATAACCATGGACTACTTGTCTCACGATACAGTCTACGAACCAATTGTTGTATCTACTTGGCTCTGCCATGTCACCCTCTACCTTTCTTGCTTCGTTGTATTAACAACATGCTCATGCCTTCTGCATTCATACTATTACTTACTTACTGGTCATGGTCTTGGTCTGTGTGTACATACTGGCCTATTTAAGCACAGTGTACCATTCATAGATTCCTCACTTTAATCTTACTGGGTTTTACCTGGAATCTCCTTCACTAGAGCCTTGCAACTCTAGTCATCT
>MU173217.1:0-10825 GCA_016695475.1 Suillus decipiens | reverse complement strand
TGGTGTGCTGCTCCTTCCTGATACTTTTAAGAGCAGCATTGAAGAAGTTATCCACATCATTTCTGAATGTCGAGCAGGCATTGCACACCCTCCCTCTCCACACTGAACTGAGCCAATGCATACATCTCTTACCACCTCCTATTCAAACCCTTATCCTCACGTTGATGCCATTTGTGGCTTACTATCTAGTGTCAAGGAGGCATCCACTTTCATCATAAAAGATCTACACCTTCGCATAGCTAGCGATCTGCAAGCGCAAGCTACACTAGAATGACTCGCCACTCAGTCCCTACCCTCCTATGCAGAAAAGACTCACCCTGATTGGGTTAGAGATGCCACATTAGCAGCTCAACTAACATTGTTGAAAGTCCACCCACCAATGGTTATCCCAGAACCAGAGGTATTAGAACAAACCACTGCCACTATTGTGGAGACCGACTTCATTGTCACTGAAGAGCATCCTGCCGAACTCTATATGGCATTTAAGGAGACACATGAAGATATCATTGCTGCTCGGACTGTCGCAGATATGCTAGAATTACAGAAGGACCTGCCTACCATGACACTCATCGATCCATCCACAACTGGGCAAGTGCCTATTAAATCATTCAGTTCTACTTCCCCATCTTTGCCTGACGAATTAATTGCCACTGCCATCGAGCATGTCATGCCATCATCACCACCCCCTTTTCAGGGATCTCTCCCACATGACTGACCATCTCAAAACCAAAAGCGTTGTCATGGTGTGGCATCGGGCAAGGCAAGAGTGAGATCTTCTAGTCCTAAACCAGTCCTTCCTCCATCCCTTCCTTGTCAATCCATTTCAAATCATGACGAGAATATGAAGTGTCGATTCTGCCATGAGTATGGGCATCGTCAAGCCAACTGCCCTCAGGACAAATGTCGCATCTGCAAAAACTCCCAGCCCAGTCATCTCACACTGTACTGCCCTAAATTTCATGGAACTCCACCATTCACTCTTACATACAAGGATGATGGATTCTACAAGGTGCTCTGCATCTGGGAGACATATCTTGACTTGGTCCACTCTACCATCCCACAAGTTGACAAGAAGCAGAAAGAAGAGCTCAGACGATGAGGTGCAGAAGAAGCCGCATATATGATGCAATGTACTGGTAATCAGGATGACGACGACTCCTACGACTTCTCTGATGACCCCATCTACTATCATAACCAAGATGACTAAGTTGGTGACTTTGTCTGTAAAACGGGGGTAATGTTACAATTGTTGTATGCCCCTATTCATTTTCTCCTTTACTTATGCTTTCTTTCTTCTTGCTTACTTCATCATTCCCTTGTATATCACTTTCACCCATAGTCACTTGACTGTACGTTCATACATGACTCATCTTGACTCAGCTCCACCTATGACTCATTCTGACTCCCTATGACATCATATGTTCAACACGTTGTACTTTAGCTGCCTTCCTACTTTGGTTACGCAGCTCATTTATATCTGATGAGCCTGCCCTAAAGTTCCTTATTACTTTAGTATATAAACACTCATAGATATACTGTATTTCTTCATTTTAATCTTACTGGGTTTTACCTGGAACTTCCTTTGCTAAGGACCCCCAATCCTTAGTCATCTAAGATCATATCTAAGCTCAGCTCACCTAAGTCTTAGTCTAAAGCAAATCCCTGCTTCGACTCAGCTAGTTCCGTGAAGCTATTCTTGGAGCTACCTTCATCATTGCCAACTAGTGCTAAGCCTTTGTCTGGTTAGTGCTATGAACCTTTGCTTGTTTGCATTGGTATATGAAACCACGACTCTTGAAGCCTCTCATTTGTGGCTGTCATGTTCAGAACTATCCCAGTTTGTAACAGTATCTAGTAGGAAACATGTACTTCAGTAACATGCAGTGGACTGGATTGATGGCATTTAACAGTGCAATGTCAACAGTACATTTCCATGCCAAAACAGTCCCTGCATCAGTACTTGGGTTCTTCAATTTCACTGCCACAGCAGCAGACTGTGTGCTGGCCTTCATGACCATGACCCTCCAGAAATATGGTCTCATCAAGGAAAAATTGGCAGTCGAGGAGCCAAACAAGAAGCGGATTGTCCTAAAATAATCATGAGCATAGTAAATATCATTGATGTTTTCACTTACTGCAGCATATTCTTTGCACTTATCCTGCAAAATGTCACCTGTGATGATCAGAGGATCACAAAATGGAGAGACTTCATCCCAATCATTGTAGTCTGGCCAATCCTGGATGGTGTGAGGTTCATATAGTGAACCAGATGGCTCACTCTCAAGTGTGGCCTTGCCAAGTGAAACATGCCCTGTTTGTAGAGTAGTGCGTCCATTAGTAAATGCATATTCCCATATCAACTTAACTGCTGGTGTGGAGCTTGGCTGAATGAAATGCTCAACTTGCAGCTTCGGTTTCTTTGCAGCCTGCATCATGGCAGGATACTAGAGTGGTGGCCAAGCATGCAAATTGTCAACATGGCAAATCATTCTGAAAATGTACATGTAAGGCTTCCATGACTTCAAATATATCTACACTTACCTTGTACTACATTATTGCCAGGACCATGTTGAAGGGCTTCACCAGTAGATTGATTTGACAGTGGGTAATGTTCTGGCCTGAAATTTGTTTTAAAGGACAAGCTAGATGGTGTGGTGTAAGTTTCAGTATATTCACATGAGGCGTACATGATACTAACCATAGATGCATACAACATGTGACTACAATGACCTCACATGACTTTGTTTATCAACACATGGTGCATTCTGGATGTTAGTACTAGTATATTAGACACAGTGCAAGAAAAACTCGTATGGACTACACCGTGATGCTACGTGCACAAAATCTACATTACATGAGTACATGGAAGAAATCAAATTCTGATGCCTTTCTGATACATCATCTCCCCCATCGAGTGAGCAGGTGAGCTCACAAACTCCTCCAGAAAACAACAGACACTCGATGTCTTCTAGATATGCAAGCACAGTCCTCAAGAAACAGGTGACCGAGTCAGCAGCATGCCACTCAGGTGAGACTCCACAAGAATTCAAGATTTGATCTTGTGCAGGAATGGTCCGGTTGAGTATCTTTTGGACCTTGGCAATTGAGGATTCAATGATGGAAATATCACTGGGGGAGGAGTCTTTAGGGAAACTCTTCATGTAGTCACAAAAGACTCCCTCAACAAATTTGCAGGGGTCATTGCCGATCATTGCCAGCATTTTGTCCTTGATGTCCTTGACAACATGTAAGCATTCTGGAAGATTGTCACTGTTGAAATTGAGTTTAATGTTTCATTTCATTTCTATTTATAAAATTGAACATATGCACATACAGCTTGATATTTTCATCATCTTCTGATTCTGAGTCATCATCTGAATCAGACTCAGACTCTGACTCAGATTCATTGTCATCCCCATGATGCAAGGCTTTTGCGACAGCCTTCAAGAGCTCTTTGGAGAATTTCTTTGCTTCTTTCAATTCCTTGGTCTTCAAGCTGTGAAGCACTCTCTGCCTCTTCAAAATATCATCTCTATGTCTTTAATGTAATTGGTCAGGAACGGATGTAAATAATTAATGAATGTATGACATACTTTGCATAATGACAGCGGTGCCTTTCATGTGAAGCTTGTAGCTTTGCCTCGGGTGTTTTATGAACAACTGGACAGGCCATTTTGACTAGCTATAGTAGAGAAAGACTTGGCCAACAGTTGTAGTAAAGTGGTGGTAGTCTTCAAGAAAAAGAACCAAGGATCCTCCATTGGTCCCTAATTACATTGAGTCTTGGTAGGATTACACTGAGTCTTGGTAGGACAAAAACTCATTCAACCAATATCATATTTCAAACACAGGTGGGATCATTGCGCTAGTGCTGCGAGGCCAGTCAAGCATGAATTAAGGCCTGTCTCATAATCTTCAACAGAAATAAAAGCCCTACATACTGCCATTGCACTGAATTGGTCCCTCTCTAGCAGTCAGATGAAAACACACATGGTTCACAATCATACGCTTGAAGTGAATTTTTCATCTCATTGCCACACTAACTAATAGCTATTACCTGCAACATACATCTAATCTCACCAATGGCACCACCCACCAAATATTCTGCCGAGCAGATTGAGTTTATGGCG
This sequence comes from Suillus decipiens, assembly GCA_016695475.1. NCBI lineage: Eukaryota > Fungi > Basidiomycota > Agaricomycetes > Boletales > Suillaceae > Suillus > Suillus decipiens. The sequence goes on along the minus strand of MU173217.1, from coordinate 6,695 downwards.
ATATTTCACAATCAATTCCTTGAATGTAAGGCCAACAGAAATTATGAACCTCTGTGGAATCCCTTTTTTGAGGCATGGGGAGCAAGGTTTCCAGAGTGTGCTGTAGTCTTCAAAGACATTCCACTTGATGTTGACTTAACTGAGGAACAGTCTACTGTGCTGTCAGAAGCCTGGGCATTGCATCAATAAGTACGTATATGCTGTCCGAATATTAATTTCAATAATGTGTTCCTCACTATGTTAACAGCACCTCATGGAGAAATTCCGTAATGATTTGGGTATGTCAAGAGCGGGTCGGCAGGCAAATGGACAGCACACTGCAACAGTCAACAAGATGATGAAGAATATTATGAAGGGTTCGATGGACAAACCTACTCATGTCTTGAAGCCATGGGAAATGTACTCAAAAATGCACTATACGAAAGTCAAAGATGCGGTGAAGACTGAGCAGGAAGAGTTAAAAAAAGTGCCATTTGCTGAGCCAGCTAAAAAGACTACCCTGGGTATCATTAAGCGGCATCTCAAAGCCGCTTTCAACAATGAGTCTGAGGAAGTAAAGGCAGAGGTCCTTGCTGCTATCAAGGCAATGAAGGAGGTGAAATGTGTGGAAATAGAGGAAGCAAAGAAGCAGGATCACGATAAGGATGTGTAAGTTACATTCTTTGCTTTCTATGAACAATGTTTTCTTATGGCATGTGCAGCTGCATATCCAAAATCACTGTGATTCTGACCCAGTTCTTCAAGGAGTTGCACGAAATGACAGATTGGGCATTCACAGTACTCATGGGTGGGCCAGATCCTGCTGCAGGTGGGACACTTGATATCAATCAGTAGTTTCCATGTTGGTACAATGAAACTGGGCAACCGGTTCAGTCAAGCCTATCCCCAATTCTCACAGAACATTATGATGCCTTACACGCAGTTTGTAGAATGTGTTTTCCATCAGTCACCCTTACTCAGTACAAGATATCAGACTAATACCTCTTTCAACAGCTGATGCAGCCACTCTGTTGAGGGCACAAAGCTTGCTGCATCTGGTCAATACATCGTCCACTCTGGTCATTGCTTCTGGATCTTTGTCTACTGTCCAATCGCCCTCTGATATATCAATACCTACCACTTTAAATACTGCAACTGCCACATCTGATACGTTGTTTGACTCACGGCTTTCTTCTCTCATGGAAGACATCGACATTCCATTCTTCTCTGAGCCTTACGCATTTCCACCACAAATGGATATGGATGATACATCACAGCCACTTCCCATTCTTCCGATGCCTCTGCAACCTCCACAGGACTCGGAGATGGTGCACAGTTTCAATCTGTTTCTGCAGGACCCATCCATTCTCAAACAAGACCTACCTATTCTTGAACAAGACCTTGCCCCGCAACACTTGCTACCAATTATCATGTCACCACCACGAATTCATCAAACACAAAACTCATCGATTCTTACAGATGAACCTGCTACTACTCCAAATGAAGCTGGAGCGCAGCCACAGCCTTATCACACTACAAATTCCACCTTCACCTTCACCTTCCCTATCTCCACTCCACCACCCTCCCAGGCACCTTCATTGACAACCAGCATTCTATCAGGTACAATGCCACCTGCCAGTGCACTCCCCACCCAAACTCTGACACCTCTGTCTGATGCTGCCCTAAGAGGACCCCCTTCTGACATAGGCAAGAAGCACACATGTGAATCGGAAGGAGAGTGGTTGAATGTCAGTGTGAATCATAAAGGTAATGCTCACAGGGCTGGTTCCAGCGCCTCCACCTTGGTTGATGAGAGAGTGACAGAATCAATGGATCAGCAGGATGGCTGAGGCAAACATCAACGGTTCCAATCCAGGCATGCTGCAGAAGCCAACAATATTGGTGGCTCATCCACCACTCAGAAGACTGGATGCAAATGAGTGCATATGTGCATCTCCGACAATTGTGTCATTTACTATACCATTGTTGCATATATGTAGTTGCTTGCATGTGTCGTGTGTTTGTTAATGCAATAATTTTGATTTGTTAGTTCTTGATATATTGGAACTTGTGGAATCGGGTGATGCAGATAGGCATTTGGCTTTCAAACAATTTTCAAACATGTTGCTAGGCAGGCTGCTACATGTTTGTGGGACTTGAAGGATTTTTGGTTTGAATTGTGTCAAATTCGGCAAATGCAGAGTAGTGATACATCAATGTATTATGGTTGTAGGTAGTGATACATCAGTCCTACAGGTACCATGCCATGTCCTCATATACCTGGTGTGGAAAATCTATCCACAGACCAATTCTGTTGCGTCACAAAAAATCAGAAGATGAAATATGTTAGCATTTGATCACTCACCAGCTGAGGAGTAGGAAAGGACACACCACACCATCCAAGCAGCATTGGCAATATGAATGCCATGGCCAATGGGTCAGGATGACTTTAGTTGTATGTTTCTTAGTGCAACAGGAAGACTTGCGGGATACTAGTGTCAGTGCAATGGAAACCAAGTGGCGAGTGCTCAGAGTCTGTAAACTGTTATGATACTGCTCATATTCATAGTGAAGCCACACTGCTGCATGGTGGATTGTTATGTTGTGTTGATGCTGCCAAGGATGCAACAGTAGGTAATAAATGAGCACGAGTGGTGGCAAAGCGACAAAAGACACTGCAATGTGTATATGTCTCAGATTCAAAATGTGAGAGACTAAACATCTGTTGGAGGCCACCAACAGCAATAAACAAAGACACACCATCAAAGACGACTGCAATGTGGGGATCGAGGGGAATACATCACAAATAATGGATACAGTGAATTACCAAAGAGTGCTGTGACCATGAGCAAAACATAGAAGCAGAGGCATACACAGTTGTGTGAAAGTGCAGGAAATACAATGGATGATAATAATGAGGATAGGTTGTGATATCATGAACGGTAGAGTGGGGTGGACGATCACCAAAATCAAGTATGTGTGTCAGAATGGACAGGTTTTTTTTTTATCAAAAAGGCAACCATTCTGTGCTACATACACAAGAAGTCAGTAGTGCAAATCATTGAAACATCGAAACATGCACATGAGCAAGTGAGAGATAATAGGTCAGACAAAGGAGGACACCAGGATCAAGGGAGGGCAGGGTTTTATTACCATTTTAAGTGCACCTTTGAAACCAGCAACATGCGACAATGGTAGTGAAGGAGGGGCTGTGATTGATGTGTCAGGAACACATGGTGTGTAATGCAGAACATGTAAGCAACAACTTTTTACAGAAAAATGACTGTTTGCATCTGACAAAACCCTCTCTACTTTGTAGAGTCGGGGATCATAGATGCGCATCTCATGATCCAGGCCCAGTCATCAGGCAGAAGTAATGTTACCTATAAATAGACTGAAGAACCATGATGCCATCAAACGAAGGCCAGGTACCAGGTCCAGAGAACTGTGGATTGAGTACCAGACCAGGATCCTCCACTGATATATCAGCCCTATAGATTATAGACAACTGTGGATCATAGGAATACATGTATCAGTATTTCCCTCTAATTGTAAGTACTTGATGTATTATTCTTGGTATCATGTGTCTCATATCAGCGTTTGACAAAGTATATTCACCAGCAACCCCTTGGGTCAAATGTTCTTGCCTTGCAAGTATAGCAGCTAGGTAGACTTCGACATATACTAGCCTAGGTGGTAGTTCACTATCATACTAGCTAGATTGTAGTCTTTACACCGCTAAGCATTGAAACTCACAAAGTGACCACCAATGATTTTTTTGTGCAAAATGACAAAGTTCTACCACCAATTCTGCCTTTTTATCAGGTGGCAGCAATACTTGCATAGCATTAGGATCAAGAGTAAATCCTATGACCATCAAAGGTATCCCAGAGACCTGCTTTGCATGGTCATGAGGTAAACCAATGGCATCCCATAACTGGAGGAGGTGAGTCTGTTTTGCAGGAAGATAACAGTCATAAGGCAGGTAATACAACACTTGCCCCACAACCTCAAAGGAGAAAGAGTCATCCATATAAGTTTTGAGGGCATCGATGAGAAAACAATGAATATCAATCCAAGCAACTAGCGACATGAATGAAATCCAAACTTTGGGAGATCCTCTCCCTCCAAAATTATTATTCTGATTGATGTGTGTTACAAACTGGGATAGTTCTTAACACAAAGGCCGCACACAAGAGACTTCTTGAATGTGGATTCATTATCAAAGCAAAAGAGCAATGATTTGCTGCTCTAGCCTTATGTAGGTTGGCTGAGTTAAATATGTTTGGCAACAATGAAGATAGGTCCGAGTTGATGTTACACGGAACTAGCTGAGTCAAAGCAAGGACTTGCTTTAGACTAAGACTTAGGTGTGCTAAGCTTAGATACGATCAGGACGACTAAGGATTGGGGGTCCTTAGTGAAGGATATTCCAGGTAAAACCCAGTAAGATTAAAGTACAGAACACAAGCATAGGACGACATCCTTATATAGACTACAGGTATTTAGGGCAGGCATGTGAAAAGAGACATGGGTAAACAGGTGTGTATCCAAAGAAGGAAGGCAACTATAGTACAGATGTGTTGAAGCGTAAAGAAGGAAATGGTAACATAAGCAGACACAGACAGACAGGAAGAAGAGAAAGAAAGAAGAGAAAGAAAATAAGTAGGGGCATACATGATTGTAACAATGTGGCATTGACCATGTACAGTCAAAATTTGTTTGACTTGCCATAAGGGATGCATAGGTAGATGACAGAAGGCTTGCGAAATGTCAGATTTGAATAAAATTAACTCAATGTTTGGATGTTGTGAACAGAACTGGAGTAGGGAGGCTCCCAGAGAGTGCAGGCCATCAAGCTTAGTTCCTTTGATGGAATCTCGGCTAATCATAGAGTTGAGAGAATAATCACCCACAGTATGATCAACAACAAGCTGAAGTTTGTCAAAGTTCAGTTTGGGTACAGTATGCATGGGAACACTGTACATTCCTGGAAGAAGTTTTTCTCCAAAACTCTCAGAGACATGTCCCAAATGGATTTCTTCTTGAATCTGATCTTTGATAAATTGCAGTTGCATGTCATTTTTGACACAGGTATGATGAGAATTATCATTGATGGAGGGATACATGTCATCAGAGGTATCAGCCCATGGCCAGAAACCTTGATGCAAAGATTGACAAACTGACTTTACAAAAGCTTGATTGGGATAGTTGACAAGGAACTCCTCAAATTTTTCAACTTTGATTGGTGTTACGATATGGAAAAGGTCAGGTCGTAAAGCGATTGTTTGAGCAGCATTATTAGTATGCAATAATTCATTCAATGGAGAAGTGGGAACCAGTTCAGCATATTTGGTAGATTGTGCTGTGGGACTAAAAGAGATATCTGTGGGTGACCAAATAAGGCCTCGTCTATGACACAGGCGCTTAAGAGACCATTCAGGTAGATTTGGACTTTGACTCCTTGAAATGTTTCATTTGTGTGTGCTGTCGGACACATAATCTACTGTCTTGCTCATATGAGCAGACATGGGCATACCAGCAAGTATTGGCACTATGGGAACACTCTCCTGAGTTCCACTTACAACAAGGTTCACGTTGGCTGAAGGTAGTCTTATCCCATGCGAATGCACCAGGCTTGGACTGTTTTTCATCATTGTAATGCCTGCCATTGGAATGGAAGTGGGATTCATGGATGTCAGTGAAGGCAGCAAAATCAGAGAGCTCAACTTGTCATGAGTTTGCAGCTTTGTTTCTAACAGCTTTATCCTATCAGATGATCCACTCATGTGACCATTTGGTTGAATGGTCGAACTTATCATTGATGTATTCTGCATAGGTGGCGAGCTCATCCTCTCTATGAGGGAATGCGAATTTGATTGCACATGATGCTCTATTCCAAGCTGCCTGCCATTGTGCTGCAGTGGTAATTTTCTTTGACACTGTTTCCATAGTTCCTGAGAACTTAATCTCAATGTCTCTGATGGTTTCAGTACATTTGTCAATAGTATGGGAAGAGGAGATGATGGAGTGCACTGCATCAAGATTGACACACTTTCCAGCAATGATTTCTGTCCATCCAGCTTCATGGAATTCCAGACAACATCTGTGGTACATGAGTTGATGGTGCACTTCTTTGGGATCCTGTGACTAACTGAGGAGAACTTTATTGGTGTGTATGAGGTTAGCTGAGAGCCATCCCCCTCTAAAGGTCTTCTCAGCTCATTCAAGACAATCAAGGTCAAGTTTGCATTGTTTCCAAGCAGACTCTCCTTGCTCAAGACTATGCTCTTGCTGAACTTCATCCTCTCTAGGAGGGGGAGTGATTCTTTCTTCTGAATGCCATCTTGCATCAGTTTCTTGTTTCTTGTCTTCTGACTCTCTCAATGTCTCTTGTCCATTCTTCAAGCATGTTGAAGTATGGAGTCATGATAAAAGATTTGGCTTGGTCCGTAGCTTCACTTGTGGATGTTGTGATAATCTTTGAAATAGTGATAAATGCTTCTTGCTTTGAGATGATGGCACATTTGTATTCTTCAATGACATTGAGGCACTTCTTAACCAAATCTTGTTGGGATGATGTCTGTTCTTCAGTGTAAAGACTACAATCTAGCTAGTATAATAGTGAACTACCACCTATGCTAGTATATGTCAAAGTCTTGCCTAGCTGCTACACTTGTAGGACAAGTACATTTGACCTGAGGGATCTGCTGTCT
>MU173216.1:0-10918 GCA_016695475.1 Suillus decipiens | reverse complement strand
GACTGAGACTTGAACCAACGTCAAAGCATCTAACTCCCCCTGACCTTTAGACTTGCACTCATACCCCTTTCTCACTCTGTTCCTAGATCAGACCCTTCAATCTTCCTCGTCTTGGTCGTGTTGGAGTTCAACACTCCCCCTCGAGTGCAAGCCAGGCTCATTAGGAGTCTCAGCTTCTGCAAGCGAGGGCGTGGTAGGGCCTTCGTGAAGGTGTCGGCTACATTGTCGTCAGTTGGACAATAATACAACTTGAAGGTGCCATTTTTGACATGGGATCGAACAAAATGGTACCAGAGGTCGATGTGTTTAATGCGTGATTGAAATTTCTAGTTCAAAGTGAGAGCGATGGCTGCCTGATTATCGCAGAATACTGGAATTGGCAGGGGAGGGGGTTCGTACAGCAGGTAAAGTAGCTCGCATATCACACTAGTCAGGGCGATGTATTCAGCCTCTGCTGTGGATAGGGCTATTAGGGGCTGCTTCCTGGCGCTCCAGGCTACAGGGCCACCATTCAGGAGGACGATGTAGCCTGACATTGAGTGGCGATGGGGCTGTGACACCCAGTCAGCGTCTACGAACGCCTTCAATCCACTGTCCAGCTGGCCAAGGGTAAGTTCAAACTCTGCTGTACCCTTCAGGTATCACAGGGCACACTTGGTGGCCTCCCAGTGGGGTCTACCAGGGTTGCGCATGAATTGGGAGAGGGTGGCCACTGGGAACGCAAGGTCTGGCCATGTGCTGGTGGCTGCGTACATCAGGGAGCCTATGGCTCTCTGGTATGGTACGTCTTGCATGGCTGGAACTTCTGCAACCATGCTGGGGGACTGTTCTACTGACAGTTGCGTTCCAGGTTCCATAGGGGTCTGCATGCTCTTTGCATCGCCTAGATAGAAGCGCTCGACTATTGTGTCGACATATGCTTTCTAGGACAGCATTATGGTGTGTGCAATTCAATCTCTACTCACTTTTAATCCTAACAGCCAATTCAGCTCGCTGAGGTCCGTGATCTCGAAGTAGCAGTGCAGCTGGGACTTGAATTGGGTGATGTGAGTGGTGTGATTGGCTGTAATGGCCATATCATCAACGGAAACCGTGATGATGATGTGTGCATCCGTGGTATGCTTATAGTATACAGCCTGGTCGACTTTGGAGTGGCTAAAGCCAAGCTCTACAAAGACACCTGCTAACTCTTCAGCCCAGGTAAGCTTCTCCTCAATCTCAATACCTTTCCTCTCTGACTGTCTTTCAGGTAACCGGGGGGTGCCCTCATGTATATCTCCTCCTGAATGGAGGCATACAGGTAAGCGCTCTTGATATCGACTTGGTGGATTTCCCAGTCTCTCTGGGCCGCCATGGCGAGTACTGTGTGAATGGTGCTCATGTTGGCCATAGGTGTGAACATGTCAAAGTAATCGACCCCATACTGCTGATGCTGACCATTTGCTACCAGTTGAACCCAGAGTTTTAGTTTCTTGCCGTCAGGCCCGCGCTTGGTGGCCAACATGAAATGGCATGGTATTATGTTGGCTCCCTTAGGCGCATCAGCCAATTCCCATGTACCTAGCTTCTCTAGCTGACTGATTTCATAATCCAGCACTTCTTGCCATTCGGTGGTGTCGGGCCTGTTTAGGGCTTGATGCAAGCTCGGTTCAGGCTCTGCAACTGCCAAGGCCCATTCTAGGTGAGTGGTTTTGTCTAGCAGGTCCATCTCTGATGCCTCCATCAGGGTTTCTATGGCCACTGAGGCCGTCTCTCCCTTGCTGGCTTCCCCATTTATGAGCTTGGTGTAGTAGCCAACCGGCTGCCTCATCCTGGTGACCCTTGGAGCAGGTGGGGTTATAGGGCGCGCTGATGGTCTAGGAGGGGTAGATGGTGGTGGAATAGCCTGGACGCTAGGTGCGTTAATAACAATGTTGTTGTTGTTATTGTATTCGTTGACCACAGGTGTAGGCTCCCCCTCGTCCAGGGTATCTCCAGCTACCATGACCTCTGTAGGGGCAAAGGTAAGGTTTTGTTCCACTGAAACTCATCACTTCCCCGGCCAATAGACGTGCCATGCCTTGCTTTCTGCATCCACGCCGACGAAGATCGCCTCTTCGGCTCTTGCTTCCAACTTCCCCACCTCCAGGATGTGGATGAAAACCCTGGCTCCAAACTCATGGGCCTGACTAAGGTCGGGTTTTGCTTTCCTCACCAGTTCAAAAGGTGGTACCAGGGGTTGCTCTAGAAGGTGACCGGTTCTTGAGCCAGGTGGCATAGTTGACTGCTTCTGCCCATAGGTATTTAGGCAGGTTCTTGCCTAGGAGCATCTCCCTAGCGTGCTCAACTAGAGTCCGTTTTAAATGCTTGGCCATGCCATTCTGTTGAGGTGAGTCGTGTATGGTTAACTGCCGTTCTATCCCCTGTTGATGCAGGTACTGATCAAACTCCCCATTTAGATATTCTCCCCCTCAGTCCAAGCGCATTTTGCCCAAGTGAACTCCAGGGGATTGACGTCCCAACCAGGCTTCATAAGCCTTAAAAGCGGTAAGTGCCTCGCTCTTCAATTTTAGGAAGTGAATGTGGGTTTGGCGACTATAGTTGTCTGTTAAGCTGATATAATACAGGGATCCCCCTATACTGGTCATTTGCACTGGTCCCCAGAGGTCTGTGTGCACCATCTCTCCATAGGTAAGTGCATGGCTAGTGCTTTCTTTTGGGAATGGTTTCCGCACTGACTTTGCTTTGATGCAAACCTCGCAGAACTCCGGCTGAGACATCAAGTCGACGTTTACACCAGTGACAAGACCTTTTTTGATAGCTGCCAGAAGTCCTTCCTGGGAGACATGACCCAGCTTGCGGTGCAGGTCAGCTATGGTGAGTTTTTGATGTGCTAAGTTGGCATGCTGTTTTTGATTTGCAGTGACCACACTGTATAGCCCCTGTACCTGGGGTATCTCGGCTATAACATCTCGTTTAGGGGCATACAATAGGATCTTGCACATACATCCCTCGAAGAGGACTGCTAGACTGGCTTCTGTGATCCAATTGGTAGAGATTAGCGTGAAAGCCATCTTAGGTGTGTATAACGCATTCTTCAGGGTGACTGTAGTCTTCTTCTGACCCAAAGGTAGCTCCACCTTAACGTCTCCTCAGCCAATGGCGCTCAGTGTTGAACGCTCTGCTGTGTGTATATCCTGGGGGGGTATGGTCACAAAGTTGAGGAATCTGGTCTGGTCTGGACAAAAATGAGACGTAGCGCCTGAGTCAATGATCGCGCCGCACTTCTCGATAGGTATGTTCAGATCCTTTGCTATGCTGGCCAAATCTGACATCACAAAAGCATATTGGTTGTCTTAGGCCTCAGATTCAGCAGCTGCATTAGCAGTCTGCTTCTGGCTCCTCTCCCCCTTTCACTTCTGCTGCCTTGGCCCTTGGCCCTTGGCCTTCCTTTTCTCCCCCTGGCCTCCAGCACTCCATCTTGTAGTGCCCCTTTTGGTCACAGTTATAACATACTGCGTCTGGGTTGCTGGACTTAGTGGTTGTGCTAGGTGCGCAACCTTTTCCTTTGCTCTCCCTTGCTGACAATGCAGTGCCAGTGCTTCATTTTCCTGGTCGTCAATTGGTGAGCTGACGATGCTCATACTCCTCGGTTATGAGGGTGATGAGTTCATTTGAGGTGAGTGGGGACTTGGTTATCTTTGCGGCTGCACTGATAGAGGATAGGAGTAGTCGGTATGACTCTGGTAGTGAGCCCAAGATGATGGCGTGAAAGTCTGTATCTGTGATACTAACACCCATTCCAGCCAGCGATTCACGTAGCTTGAGTAGTTCTGAAAAATGAGCTCTAACATCCACTCCTTCATCACAGTGGGTCTCCTGCATGCGACGACACATATCAATCTGTACAAGTTCTGTCTTTCCCTCATGTATCTAACATATTTCTGCCCAGATTAATGATGCTGCGCCGAGATTCTGCACACGCAGCAACAGCCGATCCATTATCGTGCTGAACACCTGCTGCTTTACTAGTGTGTTCTTCTGCTGATACTCATCAATTTTCTTATCTAACTCGTCTATTTTGGTTTGTGTAGGAACTGAACCATCCGGTTTTGTGAGCGCCCCCATATTGGCATCCAGTTTGTATGGGGTGGGCTTGTTGGCTAGGTATCTCATCAATCCCCTGCCCCTATCGCTGTTAACATTCTTTCCTTATAGGTTATCCAATTTGAGCCATCCTCTGTGAGCTTCAGGATATTAAACAGGCTGGAGCTAGTCAAGGGAATCATGGAGTCCATGATCGAGGCAGGGCTCATAACCTCTTGTGATGAGGCGAGCTAGACGTGATGAGGAGTTTGGAACACAAGTAAGAATCTCAGTGTTTAATAACGACTCTATTGTATGTGCTATAACTACCTGGAACACAAGTAAGACTACTATACGTTAGATACTGATACTCTGTAATGATAATAAAACAGTAGTACTCATATCTCAGTGTTTGATAATGACTGAGATGTTAGGGTGCAACACATGGTGCTTTTAAGGTAAATCCTCAATATGAATGAAAAACTCTTTTCTTGAACCAAGGTCAAAGCATCTAACTCCCCCTGACCTTTAGACTTGCACTCGTACCCCTTTCTCACTCTGTTCCTAGATTGGACCCTTCAGTCTTCCTCGTCTCAGTTGTGTCAGAGTTCAACATTCTGTGCTATGGTTTTGTATGACCTGTCGGTTCTTTGATACCATGTTTTAACCGATTTGACAGGGACATCATCGATGAATGGTGACGTATAGTCGGGAATCTCGTCTTGAAGAATGAAAGTGGTATCGCCTTGGTATACCTGTACCACGTTAGCATGTCCTTGTGGTAGTGTAGTTAACTGATGCAGGCCCAAGGGCATTCCAAACATGGTGAGGTCGTGCGATTCCTCGTGTAGCGCACGCTGATTGTAACCTGAATATAAGTCCATCATGCCATATACTGCGTATCCCGCAAAGGATTCCACTAATTGTTCAATGAAGGGGGGGAGGGAGGACTCTTGGATAGTTACTGCATTCAAAGGTTGCAGATCGTGCACTAAACATAGCGACTTTCCGTCTTTCTTAACTACACAAAACCAGCGTGATCAGTATGCCACGGTAGATGGTTCATATACGCCGGATTGGATCCTTTCTTTGATGATGCGGATAACTTCTCCTAAGGTTGAAGATGGGATTGGGATCAGTGATTGCTGGTCCATTGATTTTGCAGCATGAGGACACGTTGCATCGCATCAATAGTGAAAATTTTATCATTTATTTTGTATTCTACAATACTTGTTGAAAAAGCCTAGTTCTTTCATTGGGTAGGGGTCATGTTATCCTGAGAATTTGCTCTTGATCCAAATTCAAACTCAGTTTTACCAGTCCGTCTATCAATGGTTTGCCTCATACTATCATTCCTTGTAATATGTCCACAGTTCCTAATAGGCAAAATGTTATAACAATTCAACATCATGCTCAACTGGCTTTGAAAAAATTTAGGCATATGCAGAATACATAGAAATGATGTTTTGTGCAAGTAGAATAAAATATTCTTAGATGTTGCAGTTTCAAGAGACAAAATTGTGCCAATTTACAACCTTTGTCCAACACAAATCACCCAGATCCTGAAGATCCTGCACAGGTACTCATAAAATTTTACCCAGCACATGAAGGACACCTTCTTGAGATATCATCACACCAATTTGGTAATAGTTACTCTCCTGTGCTGAGGTGCTACAGTGGTATAATCAACAACAAGTCTACAAATGTGACACCAGACAGGGGAGGTGCACAAATAATTCAATCTCCTCCTCGGCACATGCGGTATCTACCTTCTACTTGAGTCTCCACATTGTATTGTATCATTCTCTCCAATGACACCACACCACAGGAAGGCAACACATTCAAAAGCTGAAGAAGATGCCACTTGTGAAGCCAATATTACAGCTGCTTGAGATCAGTGAGCAGAACAGGAATGTTCTCAAGCTATATTCACTGGTACAATCAAGACGAAGAAGCCGGAGGACCTACATGACATAGCTGCAGCCTTGCAAATGTCCAAGACCGGACTGAAAGCTGAGCTCTTGCAGCGGATTCTGCAACACTTCAACGACGATCCTGATCTGAAGAAAAATCCACGCTATGAGGGCTTATTCAACCCTTCCCATTCTCGCAGGTGCTGTCTCAATAACAATGCTCATACTACTGAGTTAGTACAAGAGGACACACTCCCCCCACCAAATAAAATGCACGAACCATTTGAACACCAGCCTCAGCCTCCACATACTTGACACCCTTATTTTGCACCAGCGCCGAGTCAGGGCAGTACAGATTTTTGAGTTGGCAGCACAGTATGTCTTAAGGTTATGAATGACTAAACGAGTGAATTAAATCTCAGTCTCTTGTCAGTAAGGACAGGACTCGAAGTATATACCTAAACGAGTGAATTAACTAATGACGAGTCAGTGAAGGATTGAATGGCGGAGGTAAACCTAATACTCACATCTCAGTCTCTTGTCAGTAAGGACAGGACTGAGATGTTTATTCCCCGACGACGTGATATATATCAGGTAAATTTTCTGTCTGTAAAAATGAATATATATCGTACGAGATAATACTGCGACTCTATTTGACAGATCCGTTGTACGACTTGACAGTGGCGCAGAGCGCGGGAATTGCTGAGCTGAGGACTTGCGTTCGTCCCTTACGATGTCCGATTGACAATGCTCAATACTCCCCCTCGAATGCAATTGAGGGCCATCTTCACACGTAATTTCTCAAGACGTGGTCGCGGGAGTGCTTTCGTGAAGGTATCAGCAAGGTTCTCTTCTGTGGGACAGTATTCGAGATGGAGGGTGCCAGTTCTGATGAGTTTGCGGATGTAATGGTATCTGAGATCAATATGCTTGGTGCGTCCGTGAAATTTGTTGTTTGAGGCCAACACTATAGCTCCCTGATTGTCACAGTATATCGGGATCGAGTCCTGGGTTGTTCCATACAGCTCATCCAAGAGGGCTTGTATGTACAGGACTTCGCGAGCAACGCTGGTGAGTGCTATGTATTCAGCCTCAGCCATCGATAATGCGATTAGTGACTGCTTCCTGGCGCTCCAGGCCACCGGCCCTCCATTCAATAGGACCACATACCCCGACATTGAATGTTGGTGAGGCTGGGATGCCCAATCTGCGTCCACGTAGGCCTCGATACCTGCGCTCTTTGATCCCAAGGTAAGTCGCATGTCTTTTGTGGCTTTGAAATGATGAAGGGTTTGCTTTACAGCCAATGCGCCTGTCCTGGGTTACGCATGAATTGCGACAGTATTGCAACTGGGAATGCAATATTGGGCCGAGTACTAACTGCAGCATACATCAATGAGCCTATCGCTCATTGATAAGGTACGTCCTTCATGTCTTTGAGCTCAGCATGCGTGGATGGTGACTGGTCTGTTGATAGGATGGTACTTGGTTTCATCAGCATGTACTCTGGCTTAGCGTCTTCCATGTGGAACCTCTGGAGTACGGTTTCGGCATAGGCCCCCTGGGATAATGATATTGTGCGCTTGGGTCTGTCTCTCTTGACCTTGAGACCCAGCAACCAGGTAAGTTCACCAATGTCTGTGATCTCGAAACGTTCACGAAGCTGATATTTGAACTTCTTGATATGTTTCAGGTACTTTGAGGTGACTGCCATGTCATCAACTGACACGGTGATAACTGTATGCTCATCGGAGGTGCGTTTGAAATATACAGCTTGGTCTACTTGCGAGCGGCTGAATCCGATATCCAGGAAAAATCTTTCAAGTTCTTCAGACCACTCAAAACCCGCCTGCTTTAAACCATATAGGCTACGCAAGAGCTTTAGCACCTTGCCCTCGTCTCCCAGCTTTAGGTATCCTGGTGGGGCCTGCATGTATATGTCATCTCTCAGTGTGGCATTAAGGTACGCGCTTTTGATATCAACTTGATGAATTTCCCAGTCTTGACGTGCTGCCATTGATAGTACCATTCGGATCGTGACCATATGCGATGTAGGTGCGAATGTCTCTGCATAGTCTAGGCCCTCCTGTTGCCGTTGTCCGTTCGCTACTAAACGTGCTCGCAGCTTTAATTTCTCGCCGTTCGGACCTCGCTTAGTTGCCAGTACAAAGTGACATGGTATCACATTGACTCCGGGTGGTGCGTCCACAATCTCCCATGCACCCAACCTCTCGAGCTGACCTATCTCATAGTCGACAGCTTCCTGCCATTCTTCGGCATCAGGTCCGCTCAATGCTTCCTTTAGTGTTGGTTCAGGCTCAGCAGCCGCAAGCGCCCAATGGATTGGGTTGGTGAGTTCTTGGCTCTCGCCTGTTTCGACTGCAACTGATGCTTTCTCCCCATGATGCAGTGCTCGATAGTAACCTGCTGCTGGACGTACACGAGTCAGTTTTGGGGTGGAAGGTGTTGGGAGTGTTTGTGTTGCCTGTGGTGGAGTTTTGGGGGCTTCAGCTTCTAGCTTGGCATGCTGGACATGACTCGAGGTGCGCAGTTCTTCTGCTGGTGCCTCAGACTCCCCCTCGTCCAGTATGTCATCAGCCACTTGTACCATTGATGGAACAAAACTGACATTCTGCTCAATAGAAATCCATCTCTTCCCTGGCCAGTACACGTGATAACCTTTGCTCTCTAGGTCAATGCCCATGAACACAGCTTCTTCAGCATGTGGGTCAAGTTTCCTGGTGTGCAAGAGATGGACGAAAATCTTCCCACCGAACTCATGCACCTGGGATAGGTTTGGTCGACGGCCATGAATTAAGTCATAGGGGGTGTGCCCTGGGATGGCATGAGAAGGTATGCGATTCTTTAGCCATGTAGCATAATTGACTGCTTTGGCCCACAGGAATTTTGGCATATTCTTCGCTATCAACATAGCACGTGCCAGCTCGACAATGGTGCGGTTGAGTCATTCTGCAACCCCATTTTGCTGTGGTGAGTCATGCACAGTAATTTCCCGCCTGATCCCCTTCTCTTCCAGGTACACATTAAATTTTGCGCTGATGTACTTGCTGCCTCGGTCTGATCTAAGGACCTTGATCTTTGCGCCATCATGCTGCCTGGTAAGTCTTGCCTCATAAGCCTTGAATGCCACTAATGCCTTGCTTTTCTGCTTCAGGAATGCAAGCTGAGTTTCATGCGAGAAGTCATCCGTGAAGCTTATATAATATAGGCATCCACTGATTGTCGCTGTTTGCACTGGTCCCCAAAGGTCAGTGTGGATGACTTCCCCATACTTCTTCGCTCTGTGTGATGTTTCCTTTGGGAATGGCTGACGTGTTGCTTTTGCTTGTGTGCAGGGTTCGCAAAACTCGGCTGTTGAGGTGGAGTCAAGCTCAACACCTTCGACAAGGCCCTTCATTACAGCATCGGCGAGTGCGGAGTGGGAGACATGTCCCAGAATGCGATGTAACTCGTTAATGGTAAGCTTTGACTTTGCAGCATTTGCATGCTGACAAAAACTTGCAGCAATGCTGTACAGGCCGTTTATCTGCGGGATCTCAGCAATGATCTTGCGTGTTGGAGTGGGGGATAATATTTTGCATGTTTTGTCCTCGAAATGGACCACTAGACCTGCTGCAGCAATGCGGTTGGTCGACATCAAGGTAAAAGCCATCTTTGGGGTGTAGAGAGTGTCCTTGAGCGTAACTCGTGTGCTCATGTTCCCCAATGGTAAGTCGATTTTGACATCTCCACGACCAATGGTGCTGATACTCGATCCATCAGCCGTGTGCACATTTTGTGGCTCGATTGAGACGAAGCTTGTGAACTTGGAGCGATCGGGGCAGAAATGGGATGTAGCGCCGGAGTCAACAATTGCTCCACGGCGCTCGACAGGTACATTAATCTGCTTTGCTACGCTTGCTAAGTCTGATGTAGCAAAAGCATAGTTTTTGGCCGTTGTCGTTGTGCTAGTGGACTGGGTGGCTGCATTTGCAGCTGGCTTCTGTGAGTTGCCATTTCTTCGTCCACTTCGTTGAGGCCGCTGACCCTCCTTGCCCCCTCCTTTACTCCAGCAGTCAGCTCTAACATGCCCCACATTATTGCAGTTGTAGCAGGTGACATTTGAGCTTCCACTGCCATGTTGGCTCTTTGACCTGTTGGGCCTCGTGCCCACAGTCAAGGCTGCATTCCCGCCCTTCTTCAATGTGGTTGGGTTCATAATGACCCGGTGTTCGTACTCTTCTGAGACAACACCGATGATCTCTTCTGGTGAAAGTACCTTCTTTGATACCCGTGCAGCAGCATTCATTGATGATAGGATAGGGCGATAGGATTCTGGCAAGGATCCCATGATCATGGCCGCAAAATCTTTCTCGTCGAGGGATGCACCCATGCTAGCCAGCGATTCGCGTAGCCGCAGCAGCTCCCCAAGGTGGGCCTTTATGTCCCCTCCTTCCTCGCATCGAGTCTCGTGTAACCGACGGTGTAGGTCTACCTGGACGAGGTCACTCTTGTCCTCGTGTATGGTGCGGATCTCCTCCCATATCTTTGATGCGCTGTCCATCTTCTGGACCTGTAGCAATAGCCGATCTGTGATCGTGCTAAATAGGTGCTGCTTGACGAGTGAGTCTTTCATGTAGAACTCATCGATTTTCTTGTCTAATTCCTCGACTTCAGTATCTGTGGCAATTGAGCCATCAGGCTTTGTCGGCTTGCTTGTTGTCGCATCAATTTTGTAAGGAATTGGTCTAACTGCCCGACCATCGACATATCACATCAAACCTCTGGCGCCAATCATGGTCAACATTCTCTCTTTGTATGTTATCCAGTTCGTTCCATCTTCGGCGAGCTGGGGGATGTTGAATAATGAGGATCCGGCACTGGGGAGCGTTGTGTCCATTGAGGGAGCAGCAGGGCTCATAACCTCTTAAGGTTATGAA
>MU173213.1:0-11079 GCA_016695475.1 Suillus decipiens | reverse complement strand
AACCATTGTCAGAGGCAATATAAACCAGACCACCTGCAGAAAACCATCACGAACGACGGCGTTCTTCATCAGGGAGAGGGTAGTGCAAACAAATTGAAGGTGAATTTTGGGCAACGGAGTACCGGACACAAACCGGAAGAGCGCTGGACATAATCCAGCTGAAATATCGATAGTGCAGAGATAGATAGGGGTACAGAAAAAGCGCGGACGGAGGACGTCAGGTGGTCTAAGGCATTTCCGATAGTAGCTGAAAAAGATGTCTGTAGACAACCCTACTGATCAACGGACCATAAATGGGCCTGCAAGTAGTCTTTCTGGTGTTCATTTGTCAAACTCACCGTGCAATTCCCCAAGCACCTCACTGGATTATACATGACCCTGCACTAGCAACACATTCTACTAAATCAGCACCTTAATCATATCAGTAAAGCCCCATCTCCCCATTACCCACTCATCAGCATAACACTTGTGTACTATACAGGGAAGTCCTCCTATTTACAGTCCTGTGCAGTGCTGCACAGCACAAAATATGCTTCATGATAACACTGCAGATCTGCCATTTGTCCAAGCCAAAGGGCCTGTTATCAACAGGGGACATTGCTTTCTTCCCATCAGAGTAGAAAAGTATCCTACAATCGGCAGGGTGAGTAGTTAAATAATTCACCAGGACATCCATTAAGGCACTTTTGCTTTGCCATTGGATCATTATTCTGGGCCCAGACAGCTCAGAACCATGCTTAGATTGTCATTCAGAGGAGGGTATGGGAAGTATGGGAAGGTCCATTGCCTTCGAGTGTCAGCTCAAAATTTTGCAGAACAATGCACGCATTGACAAGCAAGAGGCATCGTGTTTGTGTTTAAAGCTCTGACATGCGGCGCTTGCCTGACTTTGAACTGGATGCATCTTTGTCAAAGCTTTGGCCAAGATTTTGAACGAGTTAGCCAGGTTTAAATGGCTGCTCAATTCTAAAATGTCGCTGTCAATATCGACTTGACCTTGCAGCTGTCCTCCCATAAATTACTTACACATGCCCTAAGCCTTTCCTGATTTGGCCACCACCACTTCAGTGCATTTCACTGTGCCACCTCAACCTCGCTGCCGGCCAGTAACCACCCTACACCTCCTGCTGGTTACTGTGTACCACTCTGCCAATATGAGGCATCGCCTAGATCAGAATCTACGTGCCGGCTGCACCCCACGCCTTGGCCTGCTCACTTCTACATACGTTGGCTGGGACACATTTTATGGCATTTTGGCACGTCCGCCGTACCAGTTCTACTTGCTGTCTTGACTGACCTATGTGAGAAGCGCAGTGACCAGCTCCGCTGATGTGTTGTGAACTGGGAGCTATTCCTCTCCAGAAAATATTAAAGGTGGTCACTTGTAATCAGCCACTAGTTACTTGAGTGAGGACTACCGACTTCCTTATGTAAAGATGTGATGAGTTCCAGCCTTTTAATTAAAGTCCGGTACTAGGAGGCGCGGACTCTTCCGTAACTCAAGGGTTGCAACTTTCAAAGTCATCCTATCAGCTTGCCCAGTCTTTCAAACTCAGACTGAGCATTAACCGTCGTCTCGCAATTAAGCTCTTCCGACCATGGGGCATATCCTCGCCTCCTCCCGACTCTCTCCATTTCCTCTGCTTGAGGACGAACTAGCCATGAACTTCAATGTTCGTGCGTGCAAAAACTTCATCTCACAACACGTTGATGACGCCTGAATAACAACGACTTGGAATGTTTCATGTTTCGGGTCGAGCACTACAAATGCTTGCAAAATGTAGAGCATGAGTTCCTTGTACTTCATCTCACCCATCTGCAAGCTGGGAGCTCGGCCACTGCCGTTATGATGTTAACCGTACCGTCTATATCCTCACTTACTCATAAGCATCTGGGCTATTCGCTTCATCATCGTCGGATAACCTTGCAAGTGGGACACTGTGCCTCGTCGACCGTGCCAAGTATATTGTGCCGACTGGTTGAAAGAATCTTTTTAATCTCATTTCGTTCTACCCGGCCTTCAGTTTTACCAGTCGCAAACCATGAGTTCTAGTGAACGAACAGGACCTGAAGTATCATCTCCTCCGTGGAAAATGGTATTTCTCATATCGCACCAATCGCCAGAGCTTGCAAGGTCTTTTTGGAAGAGAGGGGGACGTATTTGAGCGTGATAACTGTAGACACTTTGGTCGCATTGCGGCCATGCAAGGTGGATGATTTCAGGGAAATTTGTGCCAAGTTTGGGCCAACTGACGAAGAAATGCTAAAGCAAGTGCAGAAGCTTCAGTTTTAGCGTCAGATTGAACATTCACGTGTATGCATTTTATTTCCCGTATCTAACAACCTGTCCTTGACGGTGTCTTTCCCCGCAGATTCTGGATCAAGGCCGCTCCGAGCGGCAGCCTGAAACCGATGAGTGCAACCGTGAGATCAACCAGCGTGACCGTCAAATCGAGGAGGTGTGCATTTTCTGCAAAGTATTCTTTTTTGACCGATGGCAGTACCCTTCCTGGACTTCACATGCTGACGGAACTTCAGCGGCTGAGAACTCAATCTGGTCCAGCGTCGAGGGATAACATGGAATGACTGTTCTAACCCTGCATATGCATAATGTTCCTATCTGCACTTTTCTTTGACTTTTCTGTCCATTCACACATTGTTTTGCTCTCATACTTAAAACATTGTAGAGAACCGACTTCTCACTTAACATCGGGTTGCCTTCTTCCGTTCCGGTTTGGCACATGGATACAAAGACACAGCATCGGTGATATGGATGAGAGCACAGAACTTGGTCCGAATGGTGCACATGCTTTCTGTGGCTCCATGGGCATTTAAATGGTTTTGGACGTCCTACTTTCATCAGTTGGCCTCCTCGGGCTAGGCATGCTCCCATTACCAAGCAAATATTACGATAAGACCATGTGCTGTGATCTTGTAGCCGCTTGAGCAAATGCAACATCTTATCATTGAACTTGCGGGACTGCATCTATGCGCCATCCCTGCTGTCCGCCGTCTCGTAGGATGAGGTGCAGTCGGGAAAGGGAGGGAATGTTTGGTAAGGCGGGAGGGTTGGTACGTAGTTTCGACCACGCGAAGAGTCTCTTCAGGGTGCTTACCGCCACATAACTACCTTACCTCAATTTGTGTTTAGACTACGCTACTCCTCACCCATTGATGCAGAAATGTAGTCCGGAGCATAGAGCCTGCGTGATGCGGAAGAAATTCTGTTCCATGTCATAGTCATCTTGCCCTTGCCGGGATGGCATAACGATCAATAGCGAAAGAGTTAATGAAGAGAATGCATACGAGAAGAGTGTGGAATTTCTTCTCATCAAGCATACAATATCATGGCGTACCCCGGTCAAGTCATCATACATGGATGTAACGGTTTATGATGAGAAAGCAGCTCTTTTTACAACGGCAGTGAAGTGTTCAGTGTTCATGGATGCCGCATCGAATGCTATCCGCGCGTCTCGAATGCGGCCTTATCCACAGACGCCGAGAGTGATACCTTCGGATATGTAGCTTGTGAATGAGGGCTGCATGCTGACGTACTATGTTACAGATAAATGTAAACCGTGAGTAAGAAGGCGGTGACAAATCAGTATAACTCACCTTAGCCGCACCATCGTGATCAGGGGCGAGGTTCCAGGCGAACTTTCGAGCCAGAATAAATGAGTGGTGGGCATATAAAGTATAGTCATTAGCATCAGAGCTGAACGGGACACCGGTGCAATCCAGAACGTTGTGAGTCTACGGGAAAAGAGGGGTGAGAACACGGGCAAACAAAAAATATGGAAACCGAGAGGAATTCAAGAGCCGAGCGGAGCAATCGAGTCCGAAGCTTGAAGTTGTTGACGGAGGCACCGAACGGACCGCTCGCTGTTGCCAGGGGTCCGAACAGCTGAGAGAGAAAATATGGTGCATTACGGTCTAGCGGCTCGCGCTTGACGCTGAGACGACGACAGTCATACCTTACGATAGCGTTCCTAGCCCAGCGAACAGTGTTTGTTGGTTGTCTGGCTTAGTGTGAGGAAATGAAGATCGAATGAAAGAATCAACAGGCGCCATCAGGACTGCTGGTGTCGGAACATTAGCATTACAGCACAATTACCATATATGAATAATGATGTATACCTTCTCGCGAATCAGCCAACAATCAATTCAAACAAGTTCGAGCTATGTGTCGGAATACTTTCACAGTAAATAGGACGCACAGTACATGTCTCCCTATTTTTAACATGAGTTCCTTATAACCCAGCGCAATTTCCTTCCCCTTGTCTTTCCGAACTATGAATACTGGGTACACTAGTGTTATGAGGATGGTTGAGTTGGTTGGTATCATAGAAAAGTCAACGCACACCCAAATTTATAGGCAGTTTTCGTCCCTCTTCGTTCATACCAGCACAGGACATTTACGCGGGTTGTCCGAGTCTCCAAGAGCAATGAAAGCCGGAGGGTGGTACATCAACAATTCCGGCACTAGGTGCTAAGGCTGGAACGCGAGTGAACTCAGCGAGTGGAACAAACGCTGAGGTAAAACAAATGACTGCGTGGCTACCAATATGATACGGAGTCTTGAACGATATTTCACAGATTAAGTTTAAGTCAACTTTAATGCCATGTAAGAGGCAAGGTCAATGAGGCTTATAGATAATACCTGGTACTGTCCAGCGCATTTCCCACAGTCTGAGGATTTTGCCAACGTCCCTGAAATCTTCGGTCCGGAAGCACAGAGTGCATTAGGCGGGCGGTGAAACTCGGCATTATAGTGAAGTTTAAAAGCAGACATCCAGTAGTGATGAGGTTTGAATCCAGCGACACGAGTCAACTGCCTAGTCGCTTTACATGGAAGTAAGGATGTTTAACTCCAAAAGGAATTTATTAGGAACAGGCTATAATGCCCAGGCGAAAGTACGCCGGGTGGTCAAAGGTATGCCAAGTGTAGCCTAAAGTCGGAGACACTGACCTGAGCTCCACTGACAGCAATCAAGAAATGGTTAGTAGAACATTACATCAACTAAACCTTCCATGAGCCAAAGAGCCTATTCTCCTGGAGGATTCTCAATTACACCGGGGTCAGCGATTAAACAATTAACCACTTCATCAATGCTCCACTCACAGCAACCGAGAAATTGTTTGTAGAACGTCATAGACCAAACCTTCCATGAGCCGAAGAGTTTATCATCCTGATGGATTCTTAATTTTGCAGGGGTCGGCAGTCAAAAAATCGCCTGCTTTCCAAAGCCCGCGTGCCGCTGTTTAGAAACTGCGGCGTTTCAGCGAGGCGGAACTAAAATTCTAGGGATTTTGCCTCAGCTCATGCGCTGTACTCCTTACACAAGTATGTGCCTTCAATTTGGTACCAAGTTTGTGAGAGAAGCTCCAGTGAAGTCCGGGTGAAAAAACTCGGTCACTGAGACAGTCAACACTATGTAGATAGGGAACTCTGTCAAGTACCTCACTTGCAATAATGTTGAGGTCTAAGCTATGCCTAGCTACTTCAATTGCAAGCAAGCAGAATCAATCCTGAAGGGAACTGCTGATGGGAAAGGTGTACAATACCCGGATCCCAAAGGTGTGCACAGTGCTGGGCAGGTAATCCAAAGGTTTTTAGGCAGTCGGAAAGCGCATCCAGAGAGACAGAAGGCGCTGAAGAGCTGTAATGTGCGGTAATATATACAGTGGTATGGAAATTTAATGGGGTATGATAGGAAGGGATGTTGAGTTATCCGCAAGTCTCAGACACGTTCTTCGAAGTACGATCTAACTCGATTGTACAGGGAACCCGATGAACAAACGCATAGCGTCTTGTACCGTAAAATATCTCCTTATATATGTCTGCCAGCGGTAAAATTATGCCGCCGATGCCCGCCAATATTGCGCCATCATTCCCGAAGAATTTCGAAAAGTGCCGAGCTTGTACCTCGACCCCTGATATCCAACAAGGGAGTGGAACACAAGTAAGAGAATGTCGAGGTATAGCAAAGAACCAATGGGGGCTAAACAGCAGACATGATGGGCGGCTATATGGAGACAGAAAAGATGGAAAAAAAACATGATAAATACATGGAATAAGACTGCAACACCTGTTTCAAAACATAAGGCAAGTTGCACGGCGGATGTAAGGGTCTGAGGGCATTATATGAAGGAAACTGCCGGTCATGCAGTGGAAAAAAGGAAATGCAAGGGAAGGGACACTCATATATAGTCAAGACATGCAAGAAAAATATACTAGCAAATACACCGTGGACAGGTACGGCATGATAATGGATGCTCGGACATGCCGAAATGCACATATGCTATTGCGGGAAAGATACGGCTAAGGTTCGGACAACGGTGTAACAAATGCTGGCAAAGGTGAATGGTATGGAGCACGATGATATGGAATCATCCAAATCTACTTTCAGACCAATGTAAAAATAGGTTTCATAAGAGTCCAACTCTAGTTTGGTCTTCACAACCGGTCAGTGCGAGAACCAGAGAAATGTAAGATACAGATGATGAAGAATCCCATCCAAAATGTTATATTATCTGTCATATTTGAACAGTAGCAGAATCAGATATTGGATGAAAATTCATCAGCGCCTGCAAAAAGTAGGCAACACATAATCACACTCAGACTTGGCACTATCTATTGAGGCCAGCGAGAACAGAGAACGGCGCTGTATCAGGTGTCTACGACATGGCAGGAGACAACAAGGACAGGAAGGTCTACGGCGTAGGTATATATGCGTAATCGGGACTCTCCGAGTAGCGAATGATGACGAAGGGCGGAATACCAAACTCTAATACACACTCTCGACCAAGACATTGTGAGGAAGACAGTATAAGCGCATGAATAAACTTCAAAACAGAGAGATAGTGAACAACACCTAGACAACTTCTCTAATTGGTCTTGCTATGCCCCCCTAGCGGTACTGCGTGTGCATATAGGCAACAAACGCCCCCGTGACTGAGAGTACACGAACTCCAGCAGTGACACCCCCTCGAACGAGTTGGTATGCGGTATGGTGGGGAGTGGCAGGTAGGCATGGTGGTGGTGGTGGTGATGGTGGTGATGGTGATGATAATAATAATGCGCGACGATGGTATGACCAACCGAGACCATGTGACTATTACTGAAGTCCGTCACATCATTAAGTTGTTCCACACAGTTTGGTTGATGTTTCTATCCCACATAGGTGGGAGCCTGCCGATGGGAGAGTTGTGGGTGGGAATGTTGCGGGTAGGATGATTGATGATACAATAGGGTGCGGTTCACCTGTAGATATCGGAGTTTGAATGGGGGGTGGGGATGGGCTTTGTGGGCGCAGGAATGTAGGGTCCTGAGGGGCCGCCCTGTGTCGCAGGGCCTCCTGCTCTCCTTCGAGCTTCTCCATGGCAGTATTCAGCTTGGCAAATCCTTCCTCGAGCCTGATCAACCGCCCCTCCATGGAATTGATGGCTTCGCTCACCAGGGTCGGCATGGGTGGCCCGGACAAGAGTTTGATGTCAGGCGCGACTATGTAGTGATCAATGAAAGTTGTATTGAGAGTTTGCTAAAAGCCACCTACCAACACGTGGATCTCCCAGGTGAATTTTTGATCTGGAGGCAGATGCAGTCGGCGATCTTGTCCTGATCTTTGAACGCACCCCCAACTTAGTGCGAGGCCTGGTGCGGCCTTGACCTGTAGTGACGGCATCTGAATCCTTGCCATAAAAACACATCTGCTTCTTCCTGGTGCATTCTTCACAAGAACCAAGCCTTTTCCCGGTCTGATTGCTATATCCAAATATACATTTCAAACTGCCCTCACGACATGGAGTGCAGTGGTCATCTTGAATGACTCCAGTAACCTGTATTTCTAGTAAGATATGCGAACTCAAAGAGTTATGTAACTTCATACAGGTGCCATTGATGTTCCCCTCTTGTGCTACAGATCATGTCAGTATGCTCTAATGAATTCTAAAAAGGAGGACTTGCCGCTAACTGCCCGGAGATATTAGCCATATCAATAACTTGATTAGACGGTCCTTCCATTAGTACATCCATTTGCAAATCATCATCAGAGCTCTCAGCGTCCTCTGCAAACTTGTGGCTCCTGCGCCTGCGCTTCCTGTCCTTCTTGTCAGACAATTGCTGCTGAGTATTCTCCATTACCACTGGTTGATCATTGTCCTTGTGCGGTTCCACATCAACGTTGTTTTGTTCAACTCCCTTGCCTTTCCTGTCGGCTGCCTTCCTTTTTGCAGGACCAAACGTTCGAGGCTTTGCCATCTGAAATGTCCCATGCAGTACCACTGCCTCCTCCGTCGATGATTTATGGCTTGTGCTTGCTCCAGCTCCATCTTCATACCGCCCCATCACCTCCCGCTGACTGATCGCCCCGTGAAGTATAGCCTGCCGGTTGATCCCCCGATCAAACACTTTCACTGACTCCACATCCTTATCTGTACCCATGCTGGATATCCACATCGTAGCCTTCTTGTGGTGCGGATGTCCCATGATCCGATGGTCATCGTGCCCGATGGCCCCCCAGTCTGGAACCCGGACGATTTCGAACTTCGGGCTGTCTGGGACCTGTTTAGCACAGGTCCACAATTCCATTGCGCACGACAGAAGAATAGGGGGAATGGCCGTGACATCGGGAGCGAGTTTCATCGATTCTGTCTACAAGGGTGTCAGTGAGTCGGGTGGTCTTGCGCAGCCATCACTCACTACTAGTCGGCCAGCCTGTATCGCCAGTGAAAATGTGTCATTGGTAAGCATTGTGCGAGCAACAGCGATAATGGTGCAAATTCGGACGGCTAGCTGCCGCATCGCTTGCTCAGAAGAAGACATATGCATATGTGAAGTGATGGTCCAAAGGGGACTTTAGTGAGGAACGGCTGCAATCTTCTCATTTTTCCCACACTCCAAAATACCGACATACACAAAGATTACCACATGTTATGTTGATCCTACTGTACTATCTTTAGGGCTGCTCAATTCTAAAATGTCGTTGTCAATGTTGACTTGACCTTACAGTAATACCGCAAATTACATACACGTGCCCTAAGCCCTTCCTGACTTGACCTTGTCACAAAGTCCTCGCTGTGTAGAGCCCAAGCTAGCTAAATCTTTTCATATATTGTTGCTCTCTCCAATCCTTGACCCTTCCGTAATTTTTTTTTTTGAATATTTCAGTTTATCATTAAGCCTTCTCATGTAGTATTCCTAAACCTTTTGTATATTATTTCTCCCTCCATTGAATTCTATTAATGATACTTGTGGTCTACTAGATGCTGATACATCTGTTTCTTTTGGGCAAGTTTTGATACCAAGTGCTCATTAATGTCCTCCTAAACTTACTATTGATGATACTTGTAGTCTACTATTAGAGGTCTGGTTTGTTCAGACGAGCTGTGAGTAATTTAAGCTAAGGTAATGTTGCATCAATGATCCAGTGCTTTTGATGCTGATGTAGACATGTTAAACTGAAGTATTTAAAAGATTGTGATTTAAAGAAAGGTTTAGAAATCAGGGAGCAATAATACATGAAAAGGCTTAGCTAGCTTGGGCTCTCTATACAGCGAGGCTTAGGACAATGATACCTTGTGACAGGTACACAGTAACCAGCAGGAGGTGTAGGGTGGTTACTGGCCGGCAGCGAGGTTGAGGTGGCACAGTGAAATGCACTGAAGTGGTGGTGGCCAAATCAGGAAAGGCTTAGGGCATGTGTAAGTAATTTATGGGAGGACAGCTGCAAGGTCAAGTCGATATTGACAGCGACATTTTAGAATTGAGCAGCCATTTAAACCTGGCTAACTCGTTCAAAATCTTGGCCAAAGCTTTGACAAAGATGCATCCAGTTCAAAGTCAGGCAAGCGCCGCATGTCAGAGCTTTAAACACAAACACGATGCCTCTTGCTTGTCAATGCGTGCATTGTTCTGCAAAATTTTGAGCTGACACTCGAAGGCAATGGACCTTCCCATACTTCCCATACCCTCCTCTGAATGACAATCTAAGCATGGTTCTGAGCTGTCTGGGCCCAGAATAATGATCCAATGGCAAAGCAAAAGTGCCTTAATGGATGTCCTGGTGAATTATTTAACTACTCACCCTGCCGATTGTAGGATACTTTTCTACTCTGATGGGAAGAAAGCAATGTCCCCTGTTGATAACAGGCCCTTTGGCTTGGACAAATGGCAGATCTGCAGTGTTATCATGAAGCATATTTTGTGCTGTGCAGCACTGCACAGGACTGTAAATAGGAGGACTTCCCTGTATAGTACACAAGTGTTATGCTGATGAGTGGGTAATGGGGAGATGGGGCTTTACTGATATGATTAAGGTGCTGATTTAGTAGAATGTGTTGCTAGTGCAGGGTCATGTATAATCCAGTGAGGTGCTTGGGGAATTGCACGGTGAGTTTGACAAATGAACACCAGAAAGACTACTTGCAGGCCCATTTATGGTCCGTTGATCAGTAGGGTTGTCTACAGACATCTTTTTCAGCTACTATCGGAAATGCCTTAGACCACCTGACGTCCTCCGTCCGCGCTTTTTCTGTACCCCTATCTATCTCTGCACTATCGATATTTCAGCTGGATTATGTCCAGCGCTCTTCCGGTTTGTGTCCGGTACTCCGTTGCCCAAAATTCACCTTCAATTTGTTTGCACTACCCTCTCCCTGATGAAGAACGCCGTCGTTCGTGATGGTTTTCTGCAGGTGGTCTGGTTTATATTGCCTCTGACAATGGTTTCGCTCGGGTAGCATCCTAATGCCTGCATAATATTTCCGCCTGCAGACTTCACACGTCCGACCGTATCGTTGCTGTCTGACATCTTCCCACTTCTCATCCACTTGCGGATTTAAATATCCGGACCACTTCATCATCTTTCCGAGGTCCCCAATCCTCTTCCGTGGTGCATCGACGGTAGTACCTCCTACGGATTAGACATTCCGGACCTATCATTGTCTTTCTAACATTTCCGACACCCTTCCGAAGTGTCTAGACGATAAGTCATGCCTTCGCATACAAAGTCCGGACATGACATCGCTTTTCCGACACTTCTGACACCCATCCTTCATACATTGATGGTATTCCACCTC
>MU173212.1:0-11101 GCA_016695475.1 Suillus decipiens | reverse complement strand
CTTACTGGGTTTTACCTGGATTCTTCCTTCGCTAAGGACCTCCAATCCTTAGTCGTCTAAGATCGTATCTAAGCTTAGCACACCTAAGCCTTAGTTACTTCTGTGTAACCCTACTCGGAGCTATCTTAGTCATTGTAGAATGCATCCGACTCAGCCAACCTTGTACTCCTGTACTCGGTTATCTTCGTCGTTTGCCTTACCCGAAACCACGACTCTCGATATCGCTTGTTTGCGACAGTCGTGTTCAGAACTATCCCAGTTCGTAACACAGACTGTCAAAGACATCCAATCCTTCCTTAGATTCTGCAACTTCTATTGTACCTTCATCTCTCATTATTCCAACATCACTCGACCACTTATTGATTTGACAAAGAAAAGCACCACTTTTGACTGGACATCTGAATGTCAGGATACCTTCGACATCCTGAAGACGAAGTTCACCCAACAACCAGTTCTTTGGAATCCTGATCCACTCCAGCAATTTGTGGTTGCCACCGATGTGTCCCTTGTAGCAATGGGGGCAGTTCTACTCCAAACTGATGAAAATGGGGTCTACCACCCCTGTGCCTATCTTTCGCAATCCCTTAACCCTGCTGAATGCAATTATCAAATCTTTGATAGGGAGTTACTTGCTGTTATCCGTGCCCTTACTGAATGGCATCATTATCTTGAAGGAAATCCTCACCCTGTTATTGTTTTCACCGACCACAAAAACCTACTCTACTTCAAAACAGCGCAGAAGCTCACTGGCAACTTATTCTCTCCACTTTCAATATTGAACTTCATCACATTGCGGGTGCTAAACTGGCTGCCTCCGATGCCCTCTCCCATCACCCAGATCATGATACTAGCAATTATGATAATGAAGATACCGTTCTTCTTCCTGATCCCCTTTTTGTCCGACTCATTGATGCAGATTTACTTGATGTATTGGGCTCTTCTGACCCTCTTGATGATCCACTTTTCAAGACAGCATCAGATGCCCTAGATGGCTTATGCCTTCCTCCCATGAAATCTGCTCTCTCTGATTGGAGGATTGATAATGGTATCCTTTACTTCCGTGACCATGCCTACATTCCCCCAGCCCACTGTGCCTCCCTTCTCTCCCACCATCATGATCATCCTTCTGCAGGTCACCCTGGCCATTTTAAGACTGAAGAACTCATCAAGCATGAAGCCTGGTGGCCCTCTATGGGGGTCTATATTCAAAAATACGTTGAGGGTTGCACCCTTTGTCAGCAAATGAAGGTGGATACTCACCCTGTTCGACTGCCTCTTACTCCTATTCCTTCTTCGGCTACTTGCCCATTTTCCCAGATCTCTGTTGACCTCATCACCAATCTCCCCGCCAGCAATGGCTCCGATAGTGTCATGGTTGTGGTAGACCATGGGCTTACAAAGGGGGTAATTCTCATCCCCTGCTTGAAAACTGTTTCTTCCAAAGGCATAGTGAAGTTATTTTTGAAACATGTCTATCACTGTTTCAGTCTCCATGACAAAGTTATTTTGGACTGTGGTCCACAATTCCTATCAAGATTCTCCAAAGAACTCGCCAGACTTCTTGATTACCAACTCACACCATCCACTCCATATCATCCTCAAACCAACAGCCAGATGGAAAGGCTCAATCAAGAGCTTGAAACATACCTTCACATTTACTGCCAAAATAACCCCAATGAATGGGTAGAACACCTCCCTATCACTGAATTTGTTCACAATCACTGAAAGCACAATGCTTGAAACGCTTCCCCTTTCTTCCTCATGATGGGGTATGAACTACATGAGTACCATCAGCAGAAGAGCAAGTATGCTTTCTGCAGAAAATAAGGGAAGAATCAATCACATGCCATAACTTAGCAGGAAGGTTGGCAATAAGGTTTGGTTATCTGCAGAAAACCTCCGACTAAAACTACCATCTTGGAAACTCTCACTGAAAAGGTACGGACCATTCCTGGTCGAAGAAGTTCTATCTCCTATTGCATTCAAACTCCAACTACTGAAATAATGGAAGATTCATCCAGTATTCCACACCTCCATCTTATTGTCCTATAACAAAACTGATGTACATGACCTGAATTTCCTTGAACCACCCCCTGACGTCATTGAAGAAGAAGAAGAGTATGAAATCGAAGCGATCCTCGCACATAAAGAGGCCAGTAAATGCCAATGCTATTTAGTGTCCTGGAAAGGGTATTTGTCAGCAGATAATGAATGGATCCCAGAAGACAATCTCCACAACTCTGCTCGAATTCTGAAGGTATATAAGACATGACATGCTCTTTGATGTCCCTCATTCACCCCAGAACCACTAGTTTCAACTGCTTGATTATGTCTTTTGCTCCCTATGCTGCCTACCCTTCTGACTCCGAAACTACCCCTACTTCTTGCCCCCCTTTTGTCACACCTGTCCCTCTTACTCGACAAGACACTATCACAGACCTTGAGGACCCCACTCAAGAAAACCGAAGAAACCAACTTTGTATGTACCGAGGAGCATCCAGCAGTGCTTTACTCCACCTTCACTGAAGCCCATGAAGATATAGTTGCTGCTAGGACTGTTACTGACATACTTGACATTCACAAGAATCTTCCCACTGCAACTCTCATCGATCCTGCTGCATCGGGACAAGTCCCTGTAGAAACTTTTGGTTGTACCTCCCCCTCATCTCCTGACAAACTAATTGCCGCTGCCAAAACCCACAACACACCATTATCACCACCCCCTTTTCAGGGATCCCTTACAGATGACCAACCTTCTCAAAACTGAAAACATCGTCATGGTGTGGCATCAGGCAAGGGAAGAGCAAGATCTGCTAGCCCCAAACCAATTCCTATCCCTTCCCCACTCTGTCAGTCTCATTCCAATCGTGACGAAAATATGAAGTGCCAATTCTGTCATAATTATGGTCACCATCAATCCACCTGCCTGCAGTATCAGTGCCATATTTGTGAGAAATTCCAGCCCAAACATCTTATGCTGTACTGTCCTCAGTTTCATGGAACCCCACCATTCACTCTTACATACAAGGATGATGGGTTCTACGAGGCACTTCATATCTGGGAGACATACCTTGACTTCATTCACTCCACCATCCCATGAATCAATAAGAAGCAGAGAGATGAACTTAGATGCAGAGGTGCAGAAGAAGCTGCATACATGATGCGCCATACTGGTGGGGGCAATGAAGACAACTTTGAATTCTCTGATGACCCCATCTACTACCATAATCAAGATGACTAAGTCAGTGACTTTGTCTGTAAAACAGGGGTAATGTTACAATCATCGTATGCTCCTCTATTTTCTTTCTCCTTTTACTTATGCTCTTTCTTCATTATGCTTACCTCATCATTCCCTTGTATATTACTTTTGTCCACGGTCACTTGACTGTACGTTCATACATGACTCGTGCTGACTTTCTATTACATCATACATTCAACATGTTGTACCTTAGCTGCCTTCCTTCTTTGGTTATGCAGTCTGTTTATATCTGATGAGCTTGCCCTAAAGTCCCTTGGTACTTTAGTATATAAACGCTCATAGATACACTGTATTTCTACATTCTAATCTTACTGGGTTTTACCTGGATTCTTCCTTCGCTAAGGACCTCCAATACTTAGTCATCTAAGATCATATCTAAGCTTAGCACACCTAAGCCTTAGTCTAAAGCAAGCTTACTTTCCTTGACTCAGCTAGTTCCGTGTACCCCATACTCTGACCTATCTTCGTCGTTGTAGAACGTATTCGACTCAGCCAGTCTAGTTCTCTCTCAAACTTGACCGTCTTCATTGTTTACCTTGAACTGTGCTAAACCTTCATCCGGCTAGTACTACAAACCCACAACTCTTGATACTGCTTGTTTGTGGCAGTCGTGTTCAGAACTATCCCAGTTCATAACAAAAGATTAGAATTCTTTTGAAACCGTTGACTATCCAGTCTTCGGCCCCCACCCACCAATTCGATCAGTCCAATCAAGAAGTCCTAGCAGACAGCAAAACAGTGCACTTAGGCAAGAAGGATTACACTCCTGCTTGACATTACTATTTGCCCAGAATGTCAATGAAAGAACACGAATTCAAGATTGGTACGCCTACCATCTTTGACAGAGAATGAACCGTGTTGAAATCCTTCCTCCTGTCATGCCATGCATACATGGATATCAATGCAAAGCTCTACATGACAGATCAGCAGAAGATTATCTACATCTGTTCCTTTATGGAGAAGGGAGACACTTGTTTATGGAAAGAACACTTCCTTGAAGATGCCCATTCCAAATCACCTCATGATTATGGCAAACTCGACGACTTCCTTAAAAGTTTTAATAAAGCATTCACACCCCTTGACCATGACTTTCAGGATATCTTTATGAAGGAAGGGCTTAACAAACTTCCCCCAGAGCGACCTGGCATTGACCATCGCATCGAAACTAAACCAGGGTTCATCCCTCATACATCAAAAGTTTACCCTCTCTCCAGAAAAGAAAGAGAAGCTGTCAAGTCCTTCATTGATGAAAATGTTGCTCAGGGATTCATCTCTGAATCGAAATTCCCTCAAGCTAGTGGGTTCTTCTTTGTCAGAAAGAAGAGCGGAGAATTATGCCCATGTCAAGATTATCGCTACATCAATGGCTGGATGATAAAGAATGTGTATCCCCTTCCCCTTCCTGCCACTTTAGTAGCTCAACTCCATGACACCAAATTCTTCACCAAAATGGATATTCATTCTGGATATAACAACATCAGCATCCACCACAATGACCAATGGAAAGCTGCTTTTACCACTGAATTCGGCTTATACGAACCAAACGTAATGTTCTTCAGCTTGTGCAATTCCCCTGCCACGTTCCAAGCCTACATGAACAAAATGTTCCAACAAGAAATCAACAAAGGGTGGATGGTAATTTATATGGACGATATCTTGATTTTCTCAAAAACCCTTGAAGAACATCAGAAACACATGCATCGAGTACTTGAGCGAATACAGATGGAACAGCTCTTCCTGAAACCAGAGAAATGTACGTTTGATGCAGAAGAAGTCAAATACCTTGGAATGATCATTCGACCTGGAGAAGTGGCCATGGATTCTGCCAAGACCAAGGGTATCACTGACTGGCCTCTGTCTGACTGGAAGATTGATAATGGTATCCTTTATTTCTGCAATTGCGCCTACATTCCTCCTGCTCATTGCACTGCTCTTCTTGCCCGCCATCATGATCATCCCTCCACCGGCCATCCTGGCTGTTTCAAGACGGAAGAACTCGTTAAGCGTGAAGCTTGGTGGCCCTCGATGGGGGTCTATATTCATAAATACATTGAAGGCTGCACCCTTTGCCAGCAAATGAAAGCCTATACTCACCCTGTTCGTCCTCCGCTTATGCCTATTCCCTCTTCAGCTACCTGCCTGTTTTCTCAACTCTCCATCAATCTTATCACTGATTTGCCCATTAGCAATGGCTTTGATAGTGTCATGGTCATGGTAGACCATGGGCTTACAAAGGGGGTAATTCTCATCCCCTGTTTGAAAACCATTACCTCTGAAGGCATAGCGAAGTTATTTTTAAAGCACATCTACTGATGCTTTGGTCTTCACAACAAAGTCATCTTGGACTGTGGTCCACAGTTCCTATCTAGATTTTCCAAAGAACTCGCCCAACTTCTCGATTGCCAAATCACACCATCCACCGCATATCACCCACAGACTGATGGCCAGACTGAAAGGCTCAATAAAGAGCTTGAAACATATCTCTGAATCTACTGCCAGAAGTTCCACGCCTCTGTCTTATCATCCTATAGTGAAACTGACGTACATGGTCTGAACTTCCTAGCACCACCTCCTGATGTCATAGAAGAAGAAGAGGAATACAAGGTTAATGCGATTCTCACACACAAAGGGACCGGTAAATGCTGATGATATCTGGTATCCTGGAAAGGGTATTCGTCAGCTGATAACGAGTGGATCCCAGAAGACAATCTCTGCAACTCTGCTCAAATTCTGAAAGCATATAAGATGAAGCATTCTCTTTGATGCTCTTCATCTGCTTCAGAAACTACAAGCTTCCAGTAGATTATCTGATTATGTCTTCCAGCTCCTACACTGCCAACTCCGCCGAAGTTACCCTTGACTGTCCCTCTTTCATCACTCCTGTTCCTCTAACTCATCAGTACGCCATTGCTGATCTTGAAGACCCCGCACAAGAAAACTACCACAATGTCATCAACGACATCCAGAACACTTCCCTCATCATCTTCGCCCTCCTCTGTGAAGGACATGCTATTGAACTCGACAACAAACTCCACAGAACCCATAACCATGTCCCCCAGCTCGTTGTTAACCTCATCCACACTGCCTCCCTCTTGGGCAGAATTGCTGCTGACATCAAGGATAATCATATCCAGCAGAGCCTCCATCACATTGAAAGATGCATTCAGCATTATGGCGTATTGCTGCTTCCTGATGATTTTAAGAGTGATGTTGAAGAAGTTATTCATATCATATCTGAGCAATGAGCGGGTGTTGCTTGCCCTCCATCTCCACACCACACTGAGCGAACGTGTACATCGCTTACCACCTCTTACACAACACCTCATCCTCATGTCAACACCATTACTGGCTTACTATCTACTATCAAGGAGGCATCCACTTTCATAGTAAAAGACCTTCATCTTCGTGTAGCAGGGCATCCTACCACCCAGAGAATGCCAGAAAGAATAGCGACCACTGCCCTCCCATTGTACACTGAGAAAATACACCCTGATTGGGTCTGCAATGCCACTCTAGCAGCGCAGCTCATGCTGTTGAAAATACACCCCCCTCTAGTCATTCCCTCCGAAGAAGAACTCATGTCCACTACCCACATTCTTGAAGAAACCAACTTCATCTGTACTGAGGAACACCCTTCAGCATTATACACTGCATTCACCGACACTCATGAAGAAATAGTCGCTGCTAGAACCATCTCAGATGTATTGGATGTTCATAAGGACCTTCCCACTGCTACTCTTACTGATCCAGCTGCATTAGGACATGTCCCGGTAGAGACCTTTGGTCATACCTCCCCATCCTTGCCAAATGGGTTGATCACCACCACTGAATCCCATACTGCATCACCCCCTTTTCAGGGACCCCTTCCTAACGACTGACCTTCTCAATACAGAAAACATCGTCGTGGCATGGCATCAGGCAAGGACAGAGCGAGATCTGCTAGTCCTTGACCAATTCCTATCCCTTCTCCACTCCGTCAATCTCATTCCAACTGAGATGAGAATATGAAATGCCGATACTGTCATGAATATGGCCATCATCAATCTACCTGCCCACAATATAAATGCCGTTCTGTGAACAATTCCAACCCAGACATCTTATGCTTTACTGCCCTCAGTTTCATGGAACCCCACCATTCACTCTTATGTATAAAGATGACAGGACTTGGATTGGGTTTTGAGATTACTTGCCTATCATGCCATCCAACTTCTTCCAAAGGCAACATACAGATTGCAGTTGGAACAAGAGACTAGATGGTTTAAGTTCTCATACTCAATATGAGCTCCCAACTCCAGTCCATCTTTGTGGTGCAGCTTGAAAATACAGTACCCAAGTCTGTAGCATTCACAGATAACAAAGCCATTTATGTATTCGGGCTGTATGATGGCAAATTGTTAGTCTCACTACCACAAAACATTCACCTGCTAATCATCAAACAGCATAAAACTAAAGGATGAAGATGGTACTATAGTGGAGGAAGTTAGCTGTAAATCACTGATGTGAGCTGCCACTGCTCTTGACATGCATGTTACTGACATTACCCAGTGGCAATGCAGCGGTGTACCAAAAGCATGGGGTTTTTGTTGTGGACAATGCAACAGATGGCTTCATATTATATCACCTAGAAGGCAAGGGGGAGCCCATTTGAACATTTGTGACTGCTTTTCCAAGCTTGTCAGTCTCAAAGCAAGTGGTGTTTGGAGAAGAAGGCAAGTGATAATGGAATGGCATATATATTTGCAGACATGTTGCACTTGCTCATGCAGCTGGCTCTGTCAGGCAGGATGATAGTGTAAACTTGGTAGCCTCTCAACTCTGCACACTTGTTCTGACTGACAATGATCTGCTTGTTGCTGTCTCTGCAAGGATGGACATATCTCATGCCACTACTCCTGTATATGGCCCTAAACTAAAACAACCCAATATTATTCCCCCACTATCTATTCCAACTCTAGCAGATAATCTTGAGCAACTCATGCTATCTGACTCTTTGTTGTAAGAGACACCCAAAGGTGCAGAAATTGGCAGACCAAGGAACAGAATCGGTGAACTGTGATGGACTTGAAAGTTCTCAATAATATTGAGTTGCATGTTCAGTGGTGTTTCTGCTTATTATCTGCTGGTCATTCTGGTGATGTTTGTGGAGAATGTGAAACAAAAGGTGGAGCTTGTGGTCACACAGAAGAAGGCAGTTATGTTAAAGATAGATGCTTTAGAAGCCCAGTTCAACAGGTGCAAGCCTTTTGCAAGGGACTCACTAGTTGAGTTTGATACTGGTAAGCATTGTCTATTTTAATCATGGTGCTATGCTCATCAATCAATAGACATTCACTATCAATCTCCTGTGAATAGCTATGATGAAATTGCACAGGTCACATTATTCATTGGTGTGATGTGTAAAGTTATTATGGGCATCAGTAGACTAGGCTGTGACTTCATCATGGGACTCATTTCAGTCCTGCTATTCCTCACATTCCAGAGATCAGATGGTAGCCTCAGTGCTTCCCATGGAAATGTGCTGAGGCGAATACCAATAACTTTTGAAAACATGCTCACAAAATTCCACCTCACCAGGAAAACTGTCACATATGTGATCTGCCCCAGCTGTCATTGCACTTATGGCCCTCATTATGCAGAAGGCTCAACTATTCCTACATATCCTGAACATTGCACACATAGACCCACACCAGAGGCTGAATGTAGCTGTGATGGATTACTCCATCTGAAGAGGACATTTGTGTACCACAATTTCGAAGACTATCTCACTGGTCTCCTTTCTCATGCAGATATTGAGGCTGTGATGGATCAGGCTTGTGATGATTTGCAGGACTTGATCAACTCTCCACATCCAGCCTTCATGAAAAATGCATTCAAAGCTCAATTTCTTTGTCAGTTTTGTGGCCCACAGCTAAGTTCCCTTTTTATTAATAGAGGAGAGAAGGGATGTTATATGTTTGCCCTACATGTTGACTTCTTCAATCTGGAGGGTATGAACTTGTGTGGTGCTAACACCTCCTCTGGAATCATTTCCATGGCATGCTTGAATTTTCCATCAGATATTAGGTACAAGCCTGAGAACATGTATCTTGCAGGCATCATCCCAGGTCTGAAACAACCATCACTCAAGCATCTTAATCATTACATCCAACCACTCATTGATGACATGGTGGATTTGTGGGAGTGCAGTCACAAACTTTCCAAAATGGCTTGCTATCCTACTGGCCAGCTCACTCACAGTGCTGTCACTCTCATTGTTTGTGATCTTCCTGCTGCCCATCACCTCACTTCTTTGGCTTGAACAGGTAGCCACTTTCATTGCAGCACATGCAATTGCTTCCACAAGACCACCTATGTTAGAGTGGACTTTGAGCATTGGGAACTGTGGGATAAAGATAAACCATGGGAGTTTGCTGAGCAGTGGAGGGATGCTGCAATGACCTCTGAATGTGTGAGGCTATTCAAAAATCATGGTGTCCATTACTCAGAGCTCTGGCATTTGCCATACTGGGATCCTTCATGCCAGCTTGTTATTGACCCAATGCATTGTGTATTGGAAGGTTTAGTTCAGCACCATACCCATAATATTCTCAGCTTGACTACAGTGACCATGCCTACCTCAATCAACCTCAGCCCCTCTGGCCTTTTCATGCAACAGGTTCAATGTGCCTTTAGGGATGATGTCAACCAAGGAAATGACCCAGGTCTCTGCTATATATACACTCCTTGTTTTGCAGCTGCCTTCTGATGATAATAAATTTGATGATGACCTTGACAAACTAAAAAATTCTCTGTCCCACAAGAATGCAGTACCTCTCAAGTTCATTTGTGATGTCTTGGGATGCATTCCCAGAAATCTGGTAGAATGTTCAAAATTGACTATACTAAGGCTCTTATAGAATGGGTAAGTTCTTTGATATACCTGGCCAGTTTGTGAGTTTCCTATGTTATTTTTAGCACCACAGAAAAGCTTTTGCTGCCCCCAAGAACACCAATTTGTGTCTCCAGAGGTCCTCATTTATGTTCAAGACATTATCCAGGAGATGACCATTCCTACTTAGTTTGGTTCAGTCCTGAATAATTTTGAAACTGCAGCTGCTGGGACAATCAAGGCTGATGAGTGGCACTCACTCATCACTGTTTACATTCCCATCACCCTTATCAGTTTGTGGGGGGCTGACACCTCGCATCCTTCTAATGAAGTTGGAACCCTCCTTAGGACCATTCTCAATCACATGATGGAGCTTGTTTGTGCAGTATATCTCATGTGTGCCCAAACAGTGACCACAGATAGAGCACATGCTTATCATTCCCACATTGCATGTTATGTTACAAATTTGACAAAGGTACACCCCACCTTCACTCTGTGGCCAAATCACCATGCTGCCTTCCACATATATGACTTCTTAATTCTATTTAGACCTGCCCACTCTTAGTGGTGCTTTCCCTCTGAATGTTTGATTAGAATACTTCAGTGTCTTCCAGTTAATCACAAAGTTCTTTCTTATCCTTAGGGTGACCAGTTATTATCTCCTGTTCCCAACAGTATTAAATACATCTACACTACACCCACAGGTGAACTGGTGTTTGCTGTACACAGACAGCTCTCACTTGATTATCATGATACTATTGATCCATTTGCTGTGTATCCCAATTTTCCTGCAAAATTGTATTCATCAAGCTTCAGTAGTCACTTAGAAGACATTAAGGTATCTTGAGTTCTCAGTCACTTTGCTTGATGGGAGATTTTGAGTGATCATGTTGTCATTCTATCTCTATGTCATTGTCATATTCCATACATCCGATCCAAGATCCAATCAGATCCAATCGATCCTGCTTCTATCC
>MU173211.1:0-11253 GCA_016695475.1 Suillus decipiens | reverse complement strand
TGAACTAACTGGGTATGAGACTTTGACAAAGATGTGATTTCATATTTATAAATCAGCTTGAGCCGCTGTTGATTATTTTTGGCTCACAGTTGGTTTGTGGGACTCCAAATGGCTGACAAACCAGACCAAACTATATATAAGTAGCCTGGCTCACTATATGGCAAAACACATAATTTGCAGACCAAACATAGCACAGGAAGGATAATTTACATGTATGGCAGATGCCAACCTTGGTGTATTCTGAGTGAGATTCATACAAAATCAAAAACTATGTGTCTCACACCACTTTATGGATAACTTGTCAATATCATGGGAGATCACCAATGGAACATCGTGGTAACATCATCATTAGGTGATTTGGAGATCATATGCATGGCGACCCCTGGTTGTCAGTCATATATAATAGCACTTGTATAGTCGATATCTTGAGTTGTGTGTCTGTTGGATGTTAGCCTTATGTATTCTTAATGTACATTGTATATCACTAGGAGGTCCATAGGAGGAAAACAAATAATTATAACATATCATTGAAGTTCATTGGGATCAAAACATATGAACATGCACTTAATGAGTGTCCAAGTAATGTTAAAACTACATTTTACATTTCAAGTATTCACAATACACGCTATGGAACGACCCAATTTAACATGATATGCAGTATATACCATCAATCAACTGAGAACAAAGGCTCAGGATGGAAAAGCATTGCATGAGTACAAAACTCGGCCCATATTTGCTCAAGTAAATCCTTGCGACTGTGATCCACACCTAATAGACTTGCAGCTCCGTCCTCAAGCCACTGTTCAATGAACTGGCCCTGGAGGGGAATTCTCGCATCCCACATCAACCAATTGCCACTTGGGAAGTCTGGGTAAGCAGCAACAAAAGCGAACCAGAATGTGTTGCAGCCCCATGACCAATGTTGTGAATCCGATGGTATGTTAACCAGCCAGTTCTGGATCTGCTCTAACAACCTTGACCAATGGCAAGAATCCGTGGGGTTGAAATTGGATGGCAATGGGAGGAATGTAATGGGTATGTCGACATGCTGGTTGTAAGGTTCTAGTTCATGTCCGCTTTCACTCACAGCAGCAACCTGAAATCATTAAAATTGTTGAATTTCACAAGAGAAGGTTGTGCACATACGTTTTCGGATATGGAACCCTCACTAGTAGGATAGCCGTTCAAAGCAAGAGACTCTATGACCGGTGTTGTGAATGAGCTATACTCCTCTGCAATTGAAACAGAAATTTGGATTGGCTAAAATGGAAATAAGAAATATTTGAAAATCAGTCTGTAAGGTCAGGAGGGGGCAGTACAACAACGCCGTGAACAAGGTGCCTTGGGAGAGTACCTGAAAAGCAGACACCAATGCACAAAGGCTGTATGGATGCATTTTGTGTGTGTTGCACCGCATGAACTGTTGGATAGAATGTTACTGTGAATGGTGTCATATGAGCCCAATATGTTGTGCTTGAAAACTTGCAATGATTCATTCAAGAAGTTGGAGTTTGCAGAATGAAGTGCTTACATTTGGCACATGATCAATGGACTTTGCAAGATTTGACGCTGACTTGAGTTGTCGACCAGCAGCGATTATGAGTGGGATACCTATCAATGGAACAAGTGAGTATTTTAAAAAGTGTTATGTGTTTAAACTCTCACATGTGTAGTTTTTAAATACTGCAGTATGACACACACTTGCATTATCTGCATGGTCTGTCCCCCAAACAAGAATGCATTCCGGATAATGGAGCGCAGGCATGTCAAGTCTCATTGCGATAGTGCCATTCACAAGCAGCATGTTGCTCTCAAACATTCTGGGAGAACCTATGTGTCCAAACCTCGACAGCCAGAGAGTCCTGCACTCAATGACTTCAATGTGGAAGTCAACCGTAGCTCTGGATCTTTCCAGCATGATGCTGATGGTGGCCA
Organism: Suillus decipiens; assembly: GCA_016695475.1. Taxonomy (NCBI): domain Eukaryota; kingdom Fungi; phylum Basidiomycota; class Agaricomycetes; order Boletales; family Suillaceae; genus Suillus; species Suillus decipiens. The sequence goes on along the minus strand of MU173211.1, from coordinate 9,318 downwards.
ATATGAACCTGGGGATCCCAGCAATGAATCCGACAGTGGGCAACCAGCACCGATATTGGCATGCGTTGAAGATGAATCAATCCCCTTGTCCGAACTATGGGATGTGAGATTGCATTGTGATGCCTATGAGATCAGTGGGGGACAGGATTCTTTTGATGAATTTAAGGCTTTGCTACTTGACAATGTTCAATTTCTCAGGATGCCTCTTGCTCCTCTCAAAGATGAGATGGACTCTCAAGATGTTGACTTGGAGCCTGATTTCGGGATCAAGTTATCGTGTCAGTTGTCTGTATTGCAGGTTTGTTTGCATTATTGACACGATTTCAGGTGAATCAGAAATTCCTACCAATCCTGGCTCAATACACAAGAAAGTTAAGCATGGGAGTGCATACTATCCTTGGTCATCGAAGGGAGTAAGTTTCATTTGTTGTTGTTTCAGATGTTGATGATATTCATTATCTTTTAAAAGCACTTTGTGACATCGCTTTTGTTTAGTTCAGCACAGCTGCCCTTTTCAGAAGCACAGAAGAGAGCTGTTCTTAGCTGGGCCAGGGACCTTGGTGCTCGTGACGTCCCATCTCTCCAGGCTATTAAGCAATCAAATGAGTGCATCCACGGACTTGTTGGAAATCCAACACACAAAGTCACATCTGCATCTGGCAATATATTTTATATCAATGATATCAGGCATGCAATTGCAAAGGTAAAGTAAGAGTAATATGACGACTACCTACTCTAACCATATGCTTCAGGATTATGCAAACCCACTCACTCGCTTTTCAATGCTGGACTATCCGGAGGACGGAGGAGCGGGAATGTCTCAAGTTTGTCATGGGCAGAAGATGCTGCTAGAAGCACCATCACCTCCAGCGGCTTGTGTGAACGGTAACATTTACTTTGTCCATGAACTTCTGCAAGAATGCTCGGGAGACTATTTTGTCCCTGAGCACTTTTTTAGTGCTTCATATGATCCATTGAACCCAGGGCACTCACACAGTCCAGGCCAGCAGAAGGAGTTATATGCTATGGGCCATGCTGTGAAATATACAGATGTACGCAATTTGATTTGGCTGATACAGCGACAGCATGCTGACACGTCAGCTAGGCTGGTTTTATTGTCAGTGATGAACAAGAAGTTGTACCAGTTTCGATCTTCAGGCGTTCATTTGAGGATATTGTGGGTGAGCTCACATGTGGGGTTACAGGTAGGTTTACATTTGAAGCAAGTGATAAACTATTTAGTATAATTATAGCATCGTCTGAAAAATATCTTAAGCTTGTACCACACCCACTCCATGAAAAAGCGAAGGGTCGAATGGTGTATTCAGTCCCTCTGATCATATTTATGGATGATGTTTCCAGGAATGTTTTGAAACAGTGGAACAAGCACCATGCAATCTACATATTGAGTGCCAACTTGCCTCGTGAGATGCTGGAGAAGGAATTCTGCGTTCGTTTTGTAACATCATCTCCGCACACCACGCCAATGGAATTAATGCATGTAATGAGGGAATCTATTGAGTGCGTGTTCTCTGCTGTTCATAACATTTTGTTAGCTTAAGTATGAGTAGCGATGCGGCAGAGTCAGGGATTATTGCATGGGACTGTAAATTTGATGAGGAAGTGATGCTTATTCCTTCTGGACTCTTTGTCGCTGGAGACAATCCAATGCAGGCGGAAGAATGTAGTCATGCAGGCTTGAACTGTAATTACTTTTGCAGGACATGCCATGTTGGTGGCACGAAAGAATACAAGGAGTCAGAGGTTGGTTACAACAGTATTTTTGCAGTATGTTATCCAGAAAGACAGCTATTTGCTGATCTAGAGAATGAGACAGGAAGGAAGCATCCAAACACCTGAAGAAACAACATCACAAGTCTGTCAGCAATTTGAGATGGCATTATGTTCAGGAGCTGCAGGGAAGATTGCAGCTGCCACAACGTCAACTGGAGTTCATGACTCTCTTTCATCTTCACTCATTAATACACTGGTAGAATTGGGCACAAAACTGCAAAAACGAGATGCAGGACAGCCAGCTTTAGCAGAATCTGAAGTTTGTGCTAAGCTAGAGAATGAGCTCGAGCATTTGTTGCAAAGCAGGTAAGCACAATTTCATTCCATGGGAAATGACTCATTGCACAAAAATACTCAAGGCAAACTGTTTTAAAAGTCCTTCTCACACTCATTACTACCAGGGGGTTTCAGTTGTGACTGGTAAGGATGAACATTCACAGGTGGATGGGCATGTTATCTTTTGAGACACGGACTTGGAGAAGGTTCATTTTTGCTTGTTATATCATTGCCAGTGAAATGCTAACTGGCTATTTACTACTAGACTCATATTGGATGCATCCATGAGATCTTGATCTTGACAATGACCCAACGCACAGTTGCATTTGTTGCTCTCCAAGTCTTTTCCATCATGCCTGCACGCCACCCTTTGCTTCACCTGCCATGCCTTGTGCTTACTGATGAGGAAGTAGTAGTGTCAGGAATGGTGAGCCTTCCTGCTTCCTATCCGTTTCCTTCACGATTCAAGTTGCATTGCAGGATATTGTGTGTGCAGTGAACCTTCAGCACAATTGTCTTGATGCAAAGTGTACAAACTTGTCTACTAAGCATGTATGGCAGGAACGGATACAGACTGACCAAATGAAAAGTATCCTGGAACACCAACCATCACTGCACTATCTCCTCAACACATTCTCCATCCACAACTACCAGCATATCCATTCTTTTCTCCCGGAATTGCTTTGTGAGATGCCACTATGAGTTGCAGATCCTGGAGCTGTCCGAAAAGCCGCTGTGAAACAGATGCAAGGAAAGATATTAGCGAAAAAATCTGGAGGAGAGGCGGCAATCCCACCCAATGATGAAAATGGCGCAAGGCCTGCATTTGATCACAGGCCCAAGAAACAGGCTAATAAGGCCAGAACAACAGGAAAGAAGCCTGTTCAGCCTGCAACACACACTAAGGGAGCTAAAGTGGGAACTCCACAGTATCACCAACCCACTTTCTCACCACCTGTCCAAAATGACAGCACAACCCAAACACCCTTCCAACCCACATCAAGCACTGGAAGCATTGCACACCTCCCTCTCCAACCACAACCTCATTCTTATCCACCTGCTCAAAATGTTTCCCCCTTCACTGTTCAATCACAACTTGCTGGTGCTCCGAGTTCATTACCAGCACACTAATCGCATTTATCACCACCAACGTTTGCACCACCCCCACAGATATCTCCTTCAAGTTGGCCATCTCAGGCGCCTTCCTTTCCCACATACTCTAGTCACAATCATTTTAGTTCTATAGTCTACTCCATCCCACCTGTTCGAGTACCTACTGCTCTGTATCCCCCAGTCCCAGAAACTCATTCTCGCCAGTCAGATCCTTATTATTCACCTCCTCATTATTTCCTCCCCTAGTTGTTTGTAATATCATGACATGGCCCTCATTGTGACAGAATAACACCTATCTTTTAGCCAAGATCATGATGGATGTAAGTCAACCAGCATTCAAAGAATTTAAGGTAAAATTTTAATTTCTCATTACCGTGCATTGCTGATCTTTGATAACAGAAAATTCTTCATGATCAAGCTGTAATGATGTTAGATTGTGAACGGTTCTTACATGAGCAGATGCCCAATATTTGGGCTGGGCTGGGTAAGTATTTGATGTGACTAGCAAGTTGTATGTATAATCTGACATTCTCGCCCAGGCTCACAAGAAACTGGCATCCTTGCTTTCCAGGTATAGTGATGCCTGGCCAGTGGAACTTTATATAGAACATTACCTGTCTAAGAAAACATATGCCAAGCATCACACCTTCAGAGCCAAGATGACAAAGTTAAGGCCTGCCCCCAAAGCCATTCATGTTAAGAGTTCTGCCTCAGAGGTAAAGTACCTGTACTCATGCCACTAATGCATAGTGCCACTTACCATTTTGTGTGATAGTGTGGTGTGGGCTTGCCACCCACTCCCAGTGGTCCACCCCCACCCTACGAAGACAAGAGAACCTTCATAAACTGGCAAGTGCAATTCATCTATTTTTCCTTGGTGGGGGTGCTGGACCAACATTATGACTTCATACCAAACAGTGCTGAATTCTTTGCTGGGTTGACTTCATCACTCAAATAACACATGCACATTTTTTCAAGACCACTGAGTGCAATTCATCTATTTTTTCTTGGCAGAGGTGCTGACATCATGATTTCATTGCTCAAACAACACACATGCATTTTTTTCAAGACTCAAACCCTCCTCATGAACAGGCAAGTGCATTTCATCTTTTTTTTCTTGGTGGGGGTGTTACTTGTCCCATCTCTGAATCTGCTGTACCACTTGTCTCACCAACTTTGAGTTCACTGATCTTGAATTGTGGCATTGAGCCCCACACTTGCATGGGAAGTGTTGTTAATACTGAAAAAATCAAAACCTGACTTCTGTGTTCAGTTCAGTTGACCCCAAAGGACCACTCAAGATGATGTTGAACTGTTTTCCACTTCGCTCAACATCTGGGAGCTCCCAGTGGGCAAGCAGTGTTGGTCCTAGACCACAAGGACAGGGCTTGGCACCTCCCTAGGATGGTAGACCTCGTGGTCACTCACTGCTCGGTTCTGACGCAGGCCTCTCAACCCACTCTGGTCCAACTGCAGGTTGCAGAGGTGTCAGCTCAAACTCTCGACGCCAAGTGGCATGTAGGCAGGGTCATCAACAGAGTTCTACATCTATGTCAGAATCCCAGGTTATTCCGACCATCACCTCATCACGCCCAATTTCTCCTGCCGGTGACCTGCACCAAACTGGTTTGGTGCATGGCTGACTAATCCCCTCTCACCCTCAGCCTATAAACTAGAGCACACATTAATAGTTTATTTTTTTACTTTTGCCTCTAGGCTTGATTATTTTTGAAGATTTTTTTTATGTAACCAGTTTTACTCTGAAGGCTGTGAGGATGACTAAGAAAGAATCTCACACATGTCAGGTGACCTAGAAAATTATTTCCCGCATGAGTTGTCCTGTGGGAAAAGGCACAAAACCCTAAATACAGAGGACATGTTGAAAAACCATTGCAATAAACAACTGAGAAGTGTAAATATTGAGAGAGAGTCCATAACTTATGTAATCAGTTCTAGACCTTTTGCTTTGCCTCTGTTAGGCCACAGGGAAGTCACATGATTTACCTGTGCTTGACATGACTCAGCTATATACCACAGTGACTCATCTGATATGACTCAGCCTGACTCCAAATGACTCAGATTAAAGTTCATGACTCCATATGACTCAGATTAAGGTTTATGACTCCATATGACTCATAATGACTCCTAGTAACCTTATTATGCCAGTAGCAAACTATATTGTACTAGTACCACACAGCCACATGTATTTGTCTATATAAAGGGCCCACTTTGAGCAGTGGAGCCAGAGAACTTTTGAACCCCAATTACTAGTGTGAGGTGTGATCATAGCCAACAACAGTGAGAGACTGTAAGATTGGTAAAGGTACCCTTCAGTGAGACAGTAATTAGTGTGAGCTCATTGTTCTCCACAACCAGCAAGGCCTGGTACTGTTTTTTTTTTTGTTTGTTTTTCTTTTTTTTTTTCTTTTTTTTTCTGGATTTCTTTGTCTTCAAGCATAAGATATTCCACACACTTGTGTTGTCTCTTTAGGCCACCTAAGACTTAGAATAGCTTAGTGGGGGAGACGTTAGGAGTTGATAAGTGTACGCTTGATCTCACACATCTGAGTAGAGAGAGTGAGCCAGGGTTTCATTGCCACAGCTTTAGCTACTGAAAGGGGACTTGGTATTGAACGCCAAGGACGTCCATTCCTGTATCTGTTTAATACTCATTGTGAGTACCTTGGCAGCAGGTTCAGTAGTACGTAAAGACTCTAAGCATTGACTAGTCCTGACCATTGGTCCTACCTGTTTTGCGCTAAGGGAGTGATCGTTATAACTCTGCACAGTTTGTCGGGATAAGATTGTCTCAAGACATCCTTCGTCCAGGATACGAGTACGTGTTTTTCATTTTGTTTTCTTTCTTTCTTTTGTCGTCATCGTAGTCACTGCCACACACATTGCTGACCTCACACAGTACCTTCTACTGACCGTAGCTTAGGTATCACTAGAGAACCACCCACGAACGACCACGTTATCAGTCATCGGTATTTGTCTGGATCGCTGACCGTGGAGATAGATTGGTTTTGTAGGTGTTCCATCTATAGATCGACTATCTAAGAAGACACCGGATCATCTGATATTGACCAACCTATCAGTGCAGATGTTAATGCAGGTGTTCAGCATCAACGGGGTTCTAGTGTTGATGCAATGCAACTCACCCCAAGGCGCACCAAGCAGCTCAAAACTCATGCCCAACAACTTGCCACTGATTATGGAGTACCTTTGAAGAAACTACTGGCATTTATTGAGGTACAGTACTCTACTTTTCCTCTATTTCCTGGCTTGATTCAGTGTCACACAGAATGGTAATTTGTTCCATATGCTTCTTGAGTTGAGGGCCAGCCAACTCAAACGAGAAGAAGAGAATGAAGTAAATGTCTTGCAGGATCTGGAGAAATTACTCACCTCAAAGGATTTCGAGGTGCGACTGATGGTCTTTTCTTTGTGTGGGTCTGTGATTGACTATACATGATAGAGTGCTCTAAAGGGCCGCCTGACTGCTTGCATGCTATCCCCCAACCTAACCGCATATGTGACTGACACACAGCAACATATCATGGTAGGTCAACATCCTTTGATTTTACCCCAAATTTTCACCATTTGAACATAGGACTTCATCAAAGAGCACGGTGATCTTTTCAAGATTTCCGAGAGCCTCTTTGATGACAACAAGTTGCGTATGCTACTGAGAAAATTGGTCACGCGACTTTTGGCGACCATCCATGGCGCCATCAAGACCGTGGTAAGTATATTTTGAACCAATGATAATACTCGCTGAGGTCTCTCTGTCTACAGCTAACCACATCAATCAGCAAAAGATTGAGCATCATGGATGCCCTCAAACCAATCATACATAGTGGCATGGAGGTTGATTCTTTGCACTAGACAAGATTTGCATTCTTGGTATGTGCCTTCGAACGTCTAATATGACATTTATTTACTTTAAGTCAGCAGCAATGTCTTCGTATATTCTTGATTGGTGTCAGTGATCACAAAAAAATCGCCCTCAAGGGTCTCTTCTCCCCCTACCTCATACTCTCACTTCATCCAGATCTCCAACACCACATAATGAGCCAGCTCCACATCAACATCCAACAGCTGGCGGAGGAGTTCCAACAGAGCCACCCAGACCTTGTCTTTGGGCATCAAGACAAATCCCCTGACACCAATAATAATGCGAACAACCGTGACAACACTCAAGTAGTGGACTCAGAAGAGCATGCGGATCCAAATGCAGATGGGGATGGGGATGTGGATGCAGACGCAGATGGGGATGCAGATGTGGATGTGGATGCGGATGCAAACTTGAATACAGACGTGTATGCAGATGCACATGTGGATGACGATGACCGTGCTAATTCTGGCTTTGGACTTCAGGGCTCTCCCCCCAAGTGGAACAAGCAGAAGTTCTGGAACTACGTTGATGCAATGCTTGAGCAAGTTCACGACAGTGCATACCATGAAACAGGCACTCGTTCTGGCTCAAAGTATGAAGATGCATACTGCAAGTACGTGATATGCAGCCCACCTGTTTGTTTATCCAATTGACCAATGCACAGGGCAATGATCGAAGTTCTTCAGCTTGATTTGCAGGAATTCCCTGGTCACCGCAAAGGTCCAACTGTCATGAACTTGAAGGTTATGCAGCCTGTGTGGCAGGATACAATTCAGAAGAATCTCTTATGGTGAATTTAAATGCTCTTTCACACTTAATAAATCTAGCTATAGTAATCACTGTTAATTGTCATTGTCCATTCTTTGCTATCATTGAATTGATGTTGCATTGTTTTCTATGTATCTGTTCCATTTTGAGATCTGAGTATCCACAACACCAAAAGCTCAACTGGAAGAGGTACATGTCATGTATCATGGATATATGATGTATGTATTTCATACATCCTCTAGAATGCCATGTTGGATATGTGGGTACAGATATAATCCATACATCCCCATGAATACACCTACTTAGCATTTTCGGCTGACTATAATATTGACATGTCGCTATGGATATCACACCTTTGGCATCTGTAGAGACAGAAATTGTATCTGTTAAGGTCGTACTCAAGGAAAAATGGATCCGAAGGGCTTCGGCCTCAGCTCGTATGCTGTGCCCCTTTCCCGAGTATAGCCCCGTATTTCAGAATGCTATACGTATCGTATCCGAAGATCCGGATGGCTGTTGTAGCATATCCGAAGGTCCGGATGACTATCGTATGGTATCCGGGTATGGAGGAAAGTAACGTATTCCTATCCGAAGACAAGGAATAGTATTGTATGATATCCGAAGGTAAGGATTAGTATCATATTCCTATCCGAAGATAAGGAATAGTATCGTATACTTATCTGGATGGCGTCCGGATATCGGACGAGAGTATAAGGGCTAGTCTAGACAAGTCTAGGACTAGAAACTAATGGAGTATTGACTATCTGTAGATAGAGGCGGATGCGTATAGACTATTGGATACAATCCTTAAGTCTCGGAGGGTGACAAGAGTTGTTAAAACTCGAGTCCGGATAACAGAATGAGGACAATCTAAGATGATATTCAAACTGGGGTGCTAAGAACATATACAAGAGCTTATATACGATAGAACTACGCGAGAGGCTATGCACAAAGTATCGCAATGTATAAGCAATGCTTATTAAAAGTCAAACATAGGCCGGAAGTTAATCACAAGTGAACAGATCAGTAAAACATAGCCGGAAGAAAGCATAACTGATATACCGGAAAGGAGGATATACTAAATGGAGGAAATAAGCAGTGTTTAACGTTATATGAGCAGGATATGAATGAAGAAGCTTATCGCGACGGATCCGGTACAGATCTGTGGATCGGATCTGATCGGATCTGACATCCGGAACTTCGGATGAGAAGCGCGAATGTATGGGATATGACAGTATCTTGGGAAAGAGATCGCATCAGTATGTCACCTGCATCCAGCAGAAGTCACTGAGATGTTGAGCCACTGAATGTGTTACGGACTCGGATGGAGTACGCCAACAAAGGCAATCACTAGCACCAATAAAGGTGGTTCTGGATCAGGACCGACTGAAGCGTAGCTTCGTCGGGCTATGGACTCCCGCAGGATCCGATCGTCTAGACTCCCGCAGGATCCGATCGTCTAGACTCCC
>MU173209.1:0-11506 GCA_016695475.1 Suillus decipiens | reverse complement strand
GTACGATTCTCATTTCTATTTTCTGATTGGCTAGTAGTTTCAGACTCAGTTTGTATCTCAGTTTCAATATGCCTATATAGTTAGCTAGTTTTGTCATAGTAGTTCTTTAGTTCAAACCTCTTGTATCTACCAAGTGTAGCAACCAAGACGTCCTTGCTCTTCTCTCTCTTGTGATAACCTAAGTTTGAGTCCTAGTCTCTGCCCCAGCCTTAATTGGTTTAAAGGGTTGTGACAGATTTCAGGTGTGATAGCAATGCAGGATCATCGATAATGGCTCTGATAATATCGTCTTGCACCGCTGGGAATGTGAGGGCCAACTGATAGGTAAGAGTTGGCACGACATTATCACACATCATCTTGCCCACATTGTTACACGAGAAGAAAAAAGTTCCAGCAAGACGTCCTTGTGCCCATAGTCCTTCTGCAATCGTGAACAAGATAGACGTTTTGCCTGAACCTGGAAATCCATGCAACCAAACATTTTTTTGGCTTTTCTCATCCACCACCTGCCGGATGCTATTCAAACGGTGGTTCGTGTGCCCTCAAGACATGGTGAGAGTGCTCATGATTCAGCATTATATATAGCATGGTGCACTGCAGCCTTGACTAGACGATCCCATGCATGGTCGTGTGTTTCAATTGCTGTTCAAGTTAATGTTGCATGTAAATGATGCTCAGTTAGTAAGTTCGCAGTACGTACAACGCTAAATGCTAGGCTCACCTTCCTGCTGCATGTCACAGTATATACCTAGGCCTTCAAGTTCAGCTTGATGGTGCTTGTCAACAAACTCAAGCTCAGACACCTGTCAGTCACTGCGGCTCCCATTGCTAGTATGTAGTATTCCTTGATTCTATTTTAGTAACGTCTGACTCCAGGCGTGCTCAATTCTTATGTAAGTCGTCACGGTCAAGAGTTGTTTGTACCATTATGCAATTTGTAATTTCGGTTCCCAGAAAGGTAAGCATCCACCGATGACAGACACCGATCGACTTCAACGTTTCAAGTTGTATGTCTTTGTAGACACGTCACTGTAGTCTGCTGACCAGTGATGAGCTATCCAGCACAGAACAACACTATTGATTCATTACATGGTGTCTATAATATTTTAGAACACGGTAACGATGCTCAGCAGAGGACTTACAACAATCCTCTGAGTCATCATGATATTCCACAAAAGCACATATCATACACGAGTATCACTCGTGACCACTAGCACCTGCTGCGTAGGATAGACAAACACAAGTCCAGAGGCCGGATCCTCGTGCACGCACCACTCGCCAGCAGTACTAGAACAAATCTAATCGCGAGTTGATGTGCAGCTTGAAGTGGATTGCCACTCATGAGCCGTACAGAAGGAGGAAGCATGCCAGTTGATATCGAACTTGGCGCTGTGGTCTCTTGCCAGTTGATTGGAATATCGGGTTCTGTTCGAGCAGATGGATGAGATGATCAACGGTAGGGCGTCCAACTCTGAAAGGCGTCATCGAAAAATGACAGTGATGATCTAATAGAAAACATACCTGTACTCATGTCGAAAATCTCGGTCTGGCCGGCTCAGAGAAATCTCAAATAACTCAAAACATTTTCTCCATTGATTATGTGGGCCGCGCGAGCCAGGACCAGATAGCATACTCGCGGGTACTTGAAGTCCAGAGCTTGTTCTTGTGAGAAACAGTGCGATGACTGTGGTCATCATTGTCACCATTGGCGAAAACGAAGTGCTCAAGTTCGAGGCGAGTGCGTTGTGCCCAGCATAGAAGATGAAGCAGAAAGGACAGTTAAGAGCTCACGAAGCTCCCGTTTTCGCTGCATAACGAGCGCTGTGTTATGTTACGAAGATTATTTGATAAGGTGGAGTAAGCGAGGTGGCTGCGGTGCCCAAATGATGCCTCACCCGGTCGGCTAAATTGTTTGGCTCTAAGCCAGGGACTTGACAACTTAAGAATTGAGCACGCCTTCCGGTCGTCTCTTCAAGTTCATTCACTTTCTCCGTTCCAATTTGAAGGACCTCAAATCCTAACAAAGTCCGGATATCCTCACGTTATTCACACCGAAAAGGCCCCGGACCCTCAGGCTTATGAGCAACCCTCACGGAAATGTCAACCGTGAACTTGACTCGAACACCTCTAAGTGACTCGTGGTGTCGTGACAGGACGACTCAGAGCTTTTGACGACCGCACAGTGCAGAACAGTGATATTCGCGTGTTGCTGGGTATTAGCACTAGTACTCGTGATCGCGATTCCACTCGAACCTACCGTGCATCTAGAATACTAGAAGTATCACTCGTCAAGGTATGCATGTTCACTAATGTGCTACACGATAAGGAAAGATGGGGCGAAGCCGACGTGTGCCAGGAGTTTTGGGTTTCTTGATTGTGAATGACGTGAAGGTGTCCGGACTTTGTGTGCCCAGGGTTTGAAATTGAAGTTGTTCGAAGGAGCCTAGAAAGTTCCGAATAATAGCACTTTTAACAAGGGTATCATGCACCCGAAAGCTGCAGTCGTTTGGTTTTTCCTTGCCTTTGAACGAGTTCTGACTGCACAAATACCTCTGTCGAGTCATGCGCCTTTATCCTACACTGGAGTTGAAAATGATCTTGGACAATGGGATCTTGGACAAGCGCCTGCTGTAAACGCGACAGGACATCTGGTTTTTGCAACGGCCAATGACCTGCTTCAACACTGGGCAAACACACGTTATCGTGTTGGTAGGTTTGAAATAGATACTGAACACCATGCATGTCACGACTCATCGCTTACATCCTGCAGGTCATACAATAGTCCCAGCGACTATTCCCGTAGGCACTCTCCTCTACCACGGATCCATCACCGGTCCCCATCTACCGACTGCTCTGGATTGGGTGTCTGTGGATCCAGACCACTCCATGATTTTCTGCAATGGGTCAATCGAAACAGGGTGCTGGCACCTCACCCTTACAGTCACTCGACCAATGAAAGTGCTCTATTTCGACGGAAGCAGCTCTGTGAAAATCCCTGAAGGCACTATGGACACCCAAGATCTTGTGGCGTGGTCGGAAATGAAACCCGAGTGGATGGAAAATGAAGAGCAGCGCATTACAGATCTGTGTAAATGGGGTCAGAAATATGGCTTGAATGGCTTTGTGAGGTTCGTTAGATTTTGGGATGTGTCAATACCTGATATTGATTTGTGAGTTATAGGATGGAAATAAATTTGTGCGAACCCATGCGCAACTCCTTAGTGCTGTGATTTGTTACTAACAACGGTCGCAGTGAAGTTATGATCTGCGACTTCACCTCTCACATGGAGGTCGTTTCGTTCTTAAATCTTGAAAGCACTCGCTTCAAGCACAGCCCGCCTACGGATCTGCCAGAGGACCCCACTACCGGTGAGTAACCATATTCATGTTTTGAAATAAGTCTGATTTGTTCTTGGACATCAGTGTATCAAATTTTTGAATTAGCTCATTCTGCTTCATCACGCGAGATTTATCCAGGAGAGACTCGAATTATGCTTGATTTTTCTGGGCTTGTCTCTTTCTACGACACCACTCTTGTTCCCTCCTTGGTGCCGCATCGTGCAGGCCTGGAGCGGTGGGATCATCGAATTAGAGGAATATCATCGGAGGATATAGAACGTGTCCAAGAGAGACTAGCTCAAGTGTTGACACGACCATCCGTGACAACCAGCGGCATTGACTGGAAGACCGTCTTGCGGGTGGTGGTAGATCGATATGCCAGCCGCCTAGAGATGATGCAGTACCTTTTGAACATGACATTAGACAATAGGTCGATCTTTAACCATGCACAACAAGTCCAAAGACGACTGCACACCGTGCTTTTGCCCTACACTTTGTTTGCAGTTATACCTCCCAATACCTCTATCACTGCCAACACGACAAATCCATGGGCTGCGCCAGTTTTTCGGGAGTGTGCTACATCGCACACGACCTCCACGGTAGCTCATGGAGCGACACTGACGCCTTCTGAACATTTACTCCTGCAGGCGGTACGGGAAACTACGCATGAAATATGCCGCGTCACTACGAAGATGTGGGCTTCTGGGTTGATTGTTGGAGTCGACCCCTTTTATCCTCCGGAAGAACGCCCTGAAGCTGATCACATACATACTCTCATGGGCGAATGGAAAGAGGATATAACACGGTTAATCTCCTGGTTAGACTGGAGCGTGTGGGTGAAGTGCCGACCGGCCTGCGGAATCGAGGTAACCAAGTAGGTCACTTGTTTGGGAAATGATTGATCTCGTCGTGTAGGAGATGTGCTACTTGCCTGCTTGGCCCTTTGGGTTTCCCAGCAGTAAGGACGATGGTCCACCACGGAACAGTGCTTCCTTATGGCCAGATCCAAACAATGGGGAATGGAAGAGACCGCAGCCAAAGTGTATCAGACGGCTGGAGCCGTATGGTTTTTAGGATGCATTACACTTGAAGTTGTACGTAGTCGTACTCCTTGTACAATTATTGTAGTACAGTTTAAGCGCGCGTGACGTATGCACTTTGGAATAAGGTTTAATGATTTGAATGTTTTGACGTGTTGGCTTTTGTGGCCGAGATTGTCAAAAGCAAAGTCACTCTTGTCTCTTTCATCGACTACAATATGAGTACAGACCAACAAATGTATCTGGCGGTAGCTCCCAGAGCTAGCTCGTCGCATTTGAACAGGCCAGCACGTCAGCTCGTCCCTGCCTTTCTTCAAAAACTATATGAGTGCGTATTTAGTCAAATCTAATCTCACAGATGCTGTAGTTCTAATATCCTACGACCATCTTGCTCTATAGGATGGTTAATGACCCCTCAGACCATGATCTCATTCGATGGTCTGACACAGGTGACTCTTTCTTTGGTACGTCCCAACGACAGTCTTTCTCTATTCAATATTCAACGAGTTTGGCACACTCATAGTCCTCGACCAAGAGCGCTTTGCAAGTGAAGTCCTAGGACGCTGGTTTAAACACAAGAACTTTTCCTCATTTGTTCGCCAACTCAACATGTATGGCTTTCACAAAATTCCTCATCTCCAACAAGGTGTACTTCGTTCAGATTCTGATACCGAATTCTGGAACTTCGAGCACCCTCATTTCCTCCGTGGCCAACCAGATATGCTCTGCCTTATCCAGCGCAAGAAGCAGGCCGCAGCTACCTCCGACGTTACTACTGCTGTCGCTGAAGTTCCCAATAAAGACGTGGGTACAGCTGCGTCTACAGGCGCCCTGACCCCTGGCCAATTGATGGACATGAATTCAATCGTGAATGGTATTCAAGCCATCAAAAGACACCAAGCTGCCATCTCTGCTGACCTCAATGACCTCAAGTCCTCCAACCAGCATCTTTGGCAGGAAGCTATCGCTGCTCGTGAGAGGCATAAGAAGCACCAGGACACCATTAACCGTATCCTCAAATTCCTTGCTGGAGTGTTCGGTCATGCAGATAATCCAATACGCAAGGATGATATAGGTGGAGGTGGCGTTGTCAGTGGTAGTGAGGGGAGTGAGATCATTGCGAGATTGCCACAGCGGTTGATGATTGGCGATGGGCGAAATGGCGGAGGGAGCGGTGCAAAGAAGGATGTTGACGTTACTGAGACCATAGAGGACCAGCCGAGGACCGGTATAGATAGTGCAAAGTCTTCTGAAATGGGTACGTTCTCTATTTGCATCTGTGTTTCGACATTGACGCCCTGCCTACATAATTTTGCAGATTTTCTCGCGTCTCTGGACACACCTTCCGCTATCCCATTTGAGCATGGCCCTTCGTGCAACACTTCACCCCGATTTGCGTCCATAGAACCCTCTCTTCCTGATACCCCAACTCCCTCGACAGATGCAAATACTGCGTCATGCCCCAACATCAACACCACTACAGCCAATGCTATCAATCCAAACCCATCAAATATAAATGCCGGCTCACCCGCCTCGCCCACCTCGCCCAATATCTCCTTCCCTCGTCCTGCCCCAATTCACCATTCAGTTTCTGCACCTGCCTTCACCTCCCTAACCACTGCACCCCCTCAGCCTTCTCCACAGAATGACACCCTCATCCATGCCGCACTGTCCCAGGTGCTCTCGTCTCCTGTGCAGATGCAGAAACTGATAGCCGCTCTTGGTGGGGGTGGGTTCTCGTTGTCAGGAGATGGACACACGCAAGGAATAATACCACAGTCCATCATGCAGCAGCCTTTCCCCACCCAACCGCAGCCGCAGCCGCAACCGCAGTTGCCCCAACAGCATACAAACGCTAACCCAACGCAACTGATGTCATACGACCCTCCCATGTTTCAGACGGACTACCCTAGCTCATACTCCCTCCTCTCGCAGAATGGTGGCGTCGAGCTAGCGAATTTTGAAGCACACGACGATCACCTGCAGAAGACCTACTCTACAGCACACGAGATCAACACAGATGTTGACTCGCTGGAAACGAACATCCATTCCCTTATTCAGAGCCTCGGCTTTGACCCGTCGACTTTCGACGCTACTGATGGCGCGCAGCCGCATCTCGATGATCCCTATGGAGTGGGCTCGGGGCAGGATTCTTTCGACATTGGCTCCTATCTTAACGGTATGGATCTGGCGCATGATGCAGCTGGACATACAGGCCAGGGTGAGGAAGACCCAGATATGGAGAGCTTGAGGCTGGCAGACAAGCTGGACTCGTCAACGGCGCGTGGAGCAGGCGTGGACAAAAAGGTACCAAGTGAAGAGGTGCATGCATTCCTTGACGGGGTTGCTTCTCAGGATGGTGGCGTGGACATGGCTACGTCTTTGCTGCAAACAACCCAAGGTACGAACGCCACGCGAGCCCGCAAACGCAAATCAGACGTAACGGATGCTGGTTCGCTTTCGGGTCCGACAGAATCGACATCATCAACAGGCAGTAGGACTAAGAGGAAAAGATGAATAAAAAGTAAGATGGGTAACATGATGTGCGTAAGGAATGTTAGAACACTGTAAACATGATGTGCGTAAGGAATGTTAGAACACTGTAGAGCTAGGATGATACTGCTACCACTCCGTTATTATAACGTTACTGTCATATGTAGTCCTGTAATACGTCGAAAAATGTAACGATAGACAGAAATACACTGACCGACATTGTCGATAGCACAATCAGGAAGAATGAAGAAAACGCATTAGTAGCTTGTGGTAAACATTCAAGAAATAAATCATCGAGATGGTTATTCATAATGCAGAAATTAATTCTGCGGCGGCCAGGGTGGTGGCGGTGGGAGCCGCTGTGCCACAGGACTGCTGGGGTCGTACGGCCCAATGTTGAATGGTGTGAAGGGCCGGATATCGAGTTGTATCCCAGGGTTCGCTACCGGGGACCCAACCCCCACAGGCGAATTGTCAATTCCCATGCTTATGCTGTCGTAATACCGCACGCGAGCATCCTCCTCCTGAGTCTCCTGAATATACTCGGCTGGCGGACGTGGCATGAGCGGAGGAGGCTGTTGCGAGGGAACGGCGCTCGATGGTGAAGGGTTGTGAGAGGCGAAGCCCGACACAGATGCGGACACGTTGCCATTGGCCTGCTGATCCTCAGCGGCATATTTGGCACGTAGTTGTGCCTTCTCCTCTGCTGCTGTGAGTGGTCTAAAGCCACTCACAGCAGGTCCAACGGGGGGAGACGGGAGGCGTGAACCATTGACTGCTCGTGGAGGGGGAGGCTGAGGGGAAGGCTGTGCGAGTGCTGCAGCATCTCGTTCCTCAAACCTCCGCCGTAGTAGTTCCTTCTCTGACAGGGCACTAGTTACAGAAGATTGTGCGGGTGGAGAGTATAATGGGGAAGCGGTGTATGAGGGCGACATATCAGCAGGAGGAGAACTTTGTGCAGCCATAGCGGCCGCATCCTGTGCCTCTTGGTGCCTTCTCAGCCTCTCCTTTTCATTCAGATACTGTGGCTGGCCATTCGGCCCATCAAAAGGCGGAGGCATATCGGACCCACTTGGCTGTGCGCCGTAGGACACGCTTCGAGAAATGCTGGATGAGGGGTAGAGGGTATCGTAAGCAACGGGTGCTGCGGAGGATGATGAGATTCCCTCGCGAGTCGCGTACTGGGTGTTCTGGCTCCGATCGACAGCAAGCTTGGCCTCATGGTACCGCTTTAAGGCAGCCTTCTCCTCCTCGGCAGACGGGTAGTGTGGAACGATCTTGGAGGAAGTTGAAAGAGGGGGTGAGGGCGGGTTGGGAGAGCGCGCGGGGCTAATATTCGCGCTCGCGTTGGGGCTTGTGCTGCTCGTGGGGTTCTTATTCATAGACGATACCGCGTGCTGGTAGAGGGCGGCACCTGCAGACAAAGCACTGATGCTACGAGAGGGTTTCGAGAGTCCAGGCGAGCCATTGGCCTCCGAACTGTCTCGGCTGTGGCTTGAGGCACCAAGTGCTTGAGTGCGTTTGGCAGTAGCTTGGGCTTTGTCGAACAGACGAACTTTTTCTTCTTCTGCTGTTGGCCAGGCAGCACCGAGCGAAGAAGAACTTTTCAGTTGTGAGGACTATAAAGAAGATTAACGGAGAAGATCAGGATATTAAACAGGATCTACTCACTGTTTCACTGGATTGTGGGGCCATGACAGCACTACCCTGGACTTGTTCAACCTTGGCCCTTGCACTCTCATACAGCTTCTTCTTTTCTTCCTCAGCAGATAGCCACGAACGTTGACCCCTCATCGGCGGCGTCGTCGGCTGTTGTCTGGTAGCTATCTGTGCTTGTTCTACAGCCTCTCGTAGCTCTGCATCCCGATCACTGATATTAGTGATTGTGAGGCGGTTTTGCGTCCCGGCAGCAACAGCCGAGCCACGTCGTCTGCGGCCCGAGCCACCGACGGGGCGCACGACGGTGGAACTGTCTTCCTGAATACTGCCCATGGGAATTTGCGCCGACGAGCCATAGCCTGGGTGGTCTATTGTGCCTGGCACACGCGACTGGTGATTCTGGAGAGCGCCGATCTCATCCACTTCAAGATCGTCGTGCTGTTTATCACCATTGCGTGCGCTGGGCGTAGTATTGTACTTGATGGATGAGGCCAGAGGTGTCAAAGGTGTGCGTCCATCTTGAGCGAAGGAGTTGTAGTCAGAGATCTGTGAGTTACCGGTGAGAGGGCGAGCCGGGACCGTGGACACAGTGCTTGATGGGGTCATACAAAGGCTGGGAGCAATACCAATACGCCTAAGATAGTTTTTAGTATAAATCAGTCGTGACAGCGAGTAGCGCGTACCTAACAGCTTCCTCGGACACGCTCCTGTATTTCAGTTAGATATATACCACAAAATATTAACTGAAGTCCTCACCTTGGCCAGTTCGAGACGATAACAGGAAGGTCGATAGTAATTACTTGCATCGAACCAAACCACGCTTTGACTCCGATTGTATATGTTATGTCAATGTGCCTCGCAGCATTGAGCGTGGTAGTGGTATGTGTGTTTGGGATCAAACACCCAACTTCCGCCTTGTGCTGCATGCCACCAAACAACGTGACATTGAGAGGCACCTTTTGCTCGCCAATCAGCGCAGTTTTGACCTGCGGGCTATTGCGCTTGCCAGTCTGGCCAGCCTGAGTACTAGCACGAAATATGGTTGTTTCCTTGAGAGAAAACTCGAATCCACGGAGGACAACTGGATGCACTGAGTCGGATTTGAGGATAGCCATGACAGACACACGGTCGCCTGGTCCAAAGCATGTTCGTTGGCGCTCCACTGTGAGATTTACGCCATCGTGGTTGACGTTGCGTGATTCTGCTTGTGCGTATACAGGCCACGTTGAGTGGAGTTCGTGCTTGTCAATAATGATAGTAGTGGCTTGTGATGTTACAACGGTTTTGCGGCGGCGGAAGAAACCCCTGCAGATGGCAAGTCAATTCACGCGACTCAACGTCTGACTGAAAGACCCACTTCTTCCCAAGAGTACATACAGTGGCAACTAGCTCATAGCGGATGCCAGCTATGCAAATAAACGCCATCAGATAACGAAAACTGTGTTTGCGCAGCCACTCACCGCCTCTTTCAAGGGCAATACTTGGTGGAATCGACTCAGGTATACGGATGTGGAATGCAAGGTCTTGCTGTCGCTAGCTCTCAGCCCTGGACATAATTATACAGGGATGGCTGCACCACTCACTGAATGCAGTAAGTCGTATTCTTCGTTCGATTCCCATAAATTTAACGGACTTGAGCCAACAAAGTCGAAGTAGGAGTTCGTCTGACCACCGCCAGGGAGTGTCTCGATTTTCTTGAGCTCAACACGGACCCATTTTGCTTTGACGCCCTGAGGTCCCACGCGCACCTCGACAGCCTGACAGATATGAGGAGCCAATTCAATTTGTTG
Organism: Suillus decipiens; assembly: GCA_016695475.1. Taxonomy (NCBI): domain Eukaryota; kingdom Fungi; phylum Basidiomycota; class Agaricomycetes; order Boletales; family Suillaceae; genus Suillus; species Suillus decipiens. Next base: position 1,185 of record MU173209.1, on the reverse strand, counting down.
TGTAGAGGGACCACGTACACCTTTGACTGCTGCTTGAGGACGATCTCTCCCAGCCGGTGGTATGCCGGGATAGCCTAAGAGTATTGTGTTATAGAAAGGTTTAAGCTTAAGAGTTTTTGCACTGACCAACAACAAAATCGACATTTGGGGGTGGCTGAAGTGCACTGAAAATACTTGATGAGTACCGGTATTAGCAGGAATCGGAGGATTCACATCTTCACTTGCGACATTCCTCGAAGAATATGTTATCCAACGCAAGAGAGAGAAACGAGTGGAAGGGGAGGCGCCGCGTGCCTAGCTAGTTCAAGTCACTTTTTACGCACAACTGCAATATCAGAGCTGACGAGTACTAGGCGCCGAAATGCACAGCCTACTCTTCACACAACTTTGACATAAACCTATACATGATCCGCCAATACCATCAATTCCCTGGCCCCGTTTATAAAATCAACAACTTCATAATGATGAGGCTAAAGGACAAAGAGATATAATGATAAACGGATACAACTACTAGCATGCAGGAAAAACAACAAGAATAGCACTAGACGCTGAAAGCCGGGTTAAAATTTGAATTCCTTGCCCTTCTTTGAATCCCGCTCGCGATCCATTTTTTGCTTTTTCTTCGCCATTTCTTTTGCTACCATATCTGAGAAGTCTTCTCTTGATCCCGCCACTCCTGCCGAACCTCGTGAATGTTGCTCGTACTTTCGCCGTAGCTCGTCCTCTGTCATGCCTTCCATCTCGCCTGCATCAATAGAAATGTCGACACCATTTGCCTTGCGCTGTAACAGCAATCAATCTCCTTGTTGAAAATTTAAAAACCTATTTTAACATACCTTTGTTCCCCGCTCCTCCCCAAGCACGGGAAGGTTTTGTGGATTGGTAACTTGACTGACGTCATACCCACGCTCACTTCCCATGAGCCCGCGCACAGAGGTTTGTTTTTCCGGTACAACCTGATACAGTGACCGTGGTCCACTCTCTGAGGCATCTGATGGATGTCTAGACGATGTCTTTCGCAGCTCCAAGAAGTCGGGTGTTTCAAGTCCCCCAGCGACGGTAGAGACAACGCTGGCCATGCCGGATGGCGTTTCCAGGCCGGAAGGTGTTTGAAGGCCATCAGCTGGTGCTCCTTCAGTAGCTTCGTCCTCGTCCTCGTCTTCCGATTCTTCCTCCTCGTCTTCC
>MU173208.1:0-11796 GCA_016695475.1 Suillus decipiens | reverse complement strand
TCTGCAGATATTCTGAGGTCCTGGGGCTGCAAAAACACCTGGGACATTGATGGCCTGAGCATAAGAGTTGGAACCTGCTCTGTATCCAGGTTCAGGACCTACTTTATCTTCAGCTTCTGCTCTGTATGCAGTACCTTCTTGACAGTGTAGACCCTGTCTATCAAGGGTTGCAAGGATGAGGGAGACAGACCCATGCTGAAGTTATCTGTGATGCGATCTCTCACCATTGGTCAATGTGTCTTCCATACAGAATCTCTTATTCTCTCCAGTGTGCCCTTAGATTTCAAGTTGTGAGGAGGATAACTTCTGCTTCCTGAGAGAATGATTGCTTAGGAAAGCCAAGCATTCCTCATGATGAGAGGAAGGAGGGTGTATGGGTGTCAAGAAAGGGGGACCATGCAAAGAAGAACCTTCATCATAGGCAAGTCTATGACTATACCTTAAGTAGGCCTGAGCCTGAGTGTAGTAAGAGTGGTAGCCCTCCTCCCAATAGGGGCAGCTCATCCTGTGCTCATAGTACTGAGATGGACCAGCATCTCAGCAACTCTCCCCTTCAAATGGACAACCAGGTCGATCATAAACCTGTTGCTGGCTCCTCCCTGTTACAATCGCTGTACACCCCTATTCATTTCTCTTTTGCTTATGTCACCATTACCTTAACGGTTGTATCTTTACACGATCAGGTGATCGTTCACTTCTCCCACAGTCACTTGACTGTACGTTCTATTCTGTTCTCTCTCGTTCTGTAACATTCTATGGACTTCTATGCCACGTCATCATTCTATGACATTCTCTATGACTCATACATTCTTGTACATTCTACCGCATTCCATTGACTCGTATCGACTCATAGACCTGCCCTAAAGTTACCTACGTACTTTAGTATTTAAAGGCCTTCCTGTACTTGTGGATTCTTCACTTTAATCTTACTGGGTTTTACCTGGAACATCCTTCGCTAGAGCCTCTCAACTCTAGTCGTCTTTGTGAAGCTAGCTTCTAAGTCTTAGCACTCCTAAGTCTTAGCCTGAACCTAGTTATATTCAACTCAGCCAGTTTCGTACTGCTCCCTGTACGAAACTATCTGTGTTGTCTGACAACATCGTAGTCTTTTCTACATAAAGCGTTGATACGTTAGACGACCGCTGTTCTCTTTTGAACCATCGTTCAACGAGCCCATCCCAGTCGTAACACTCCCCACTTCGACCACAGCTGGTGTCTGCTTTAATAGATGTCAGTAAAAGCCAACAATAAAATTTTTGTTGAATGTACTGTCAATGCACCCACTGGCTTGGAGAGAACTGTCCCCAAAACAGAGGAAGATGAGGGCCATGCCATGGACCTTAGTGATTTGTGCTTTAAACTGATGTGAGTGAAAGTCTAACAATAAGTTTATGAAACGTACCGTAAATCTATCCGCTGAAGCTGAAAGAACCACCCTTGTGGGTGAAGGAAGCCTTGGTGATTTTTGCTTTGAATGACGTGAGTGAAAGTCTAACAATAAGTTTATGAAACGTACCGTAAATCTATCCGCTGAAGCTGAAAGAACCACCCTTGTGGGTGAAGGAAGCCTTGGTGATTTTTGCTTTGAATGACGTGAGTGAAAGTCTAACAATAAGCTTATGAAACATACAATATGGAACAATCAGCCATCCTGGCCTCATGGGCAGCCTTTGCCATCATGACTGGTCCTGCGGGCATTGCATTGTCCTCATCCTCTGCATCGTTCTTGTAGGCATAGAAGATGTCCCCTCCAGGTAGTGACTTGTGCATCCCTTGGCACCATTGCGTCAGCCTCTTGTGCTCATTTTTTGAGATACAGTGGTCCTTGCCCTCTTCTCCTACCTTCTCAACTGCAATGTACTTTGCAGGCTTCTTCTGCACCGGGCCAGCCAGACACTTGGGAGAAGCTTTGCATTCTTTCCCTTTCCTCAGGGCAAAGGCAAGAGTCATCTGGGGCTTCAGATGGGTAGTCATGTCACAGTCTGTAGCCCTGAGAGCTTTTGGGTTGAAAGGTCCAGTACTGGTAGGGAACCACTGATAGTAAATCAGAATATATCTCATGAGGAGGGTGTGCAAGTGCAATGGTTCTATTGAGTCAAATTCCATGATGACCCCTTGGTACCTATGGCCAATGAGACCAATGTAACCCAATTGAAGATGATAAATCTGTATTGATCCAACATGTGCCTTCGAGTGTCAGCAATTTGTGCAGCCAAGGCTTCCTCAGATGGGAATGAGTTTTCCAGCCAGTTCAATAACAGGTAGGGGGGGCGAGTGTATCCTTGCTTGTCAGAGTAGATGGACATTATTGTGCTGATGATGGGATGCACAAACTCTCTGGTAGAAAAAATGAACTTGCACACAGTGGGGGTTATTCCCTAGCCCGACAAATCTGAAACACCCCAATCCCTGCCCAAGGTGAGTGGAGCTGATACTTATCTACCTTCCAGGAACTGTTCATGTGCCTCCAAGTTGACAGAGATGCAGACTCAATATGGGCAAGAGCTGTCCCAGTAGTCGGAGGAGATTGACCAGTCATGGCCCTCCAGGATTCTGCTAGGAAGCATCTTGCCTGTTCTCTTGTCGGGCCATGGAGGAGTGGGTCCTACTCTTGGTTCACTATCATGAATAGCGACCCAGACGTGCTCCTGCACATCTGTCTTCCTACTGAAGACCCTCCACCATACTGAGAGTTCGGTCACTATTCATTGAAGTAGGCCAGGCTGTGCTGAATGTGTGTTGGACATAGCAAGTAAATGTGAGGGAAGGGGTTGATTGCAAGACCTGGGAACATTGTCATTCCAAGAACCTACTCGCTCAAGACTTGGATTAAGAGGCTACAAGAATTCCAGGAATGTCGTCATTCCAAGAATCTATGAAGTTGACTTTAGATGATGGTAGTAAGAGTGAAGAGATGATGAGAGACTAGTGACAAGAGAAATTGGAGTTTAATAGTATCTTGGGACAATTAGATGTGGACTGTGGCAAACAAGACCAAAGTCTATGCTTCAGCTGTGGATAGAGAAATCTGGAAATGTCATCATTCCAAGATTTGGTGTGGACGAAAGACAAATGATAGACTATAGCACAATCCACTAACATCCAAAACAGGATTATTAATACTCCATGGCTTTAGGTAATCCCAGTGATTGGTGGTACTTACAGTAAATACATTATGTCATCCTTTCTGCAGGGCTAATGATCATGGACTTACTGGTGGGGTCCCTTAGATTAGATTAATTTACTATCCTCCTTATATATAAGTACTGCACTTTCTGTTGACTTAGTGGGGCTTATGCTATTGACATTGTTTGGAACTGTAAATAAATTCAATTAAACATAGTACAACTATCACTCTGAAAATTTGACGTCGATATATGTTTTGGTGACATTCAGAGTGATGTCTAAGTAATACAAGGATGAGGATTCAAAGATAAGATTGGACATAGTAATTGAGAGATGTAGACTTGGTAAAAATGATTTCACTGCATCATATCAGCCTCGAGGTCAAAATCACCAAGGTAGTCAGTGGTTTCCTCCACCTCTTCGAAATCCCCAATGCTATCACTGTAGATACATTAATTAGCCTGCCTAGCCCAAAGCTGAGTTGCACCATGACTCACTAGGCTACTTGAAATATTTCTTGTCAAAGCTTCAAAATGAGCTGGGGGTGTTTCTGTTCTTGTCTTCAAAGAGTACAGAGATGGCTGTCATATGAGTCTTGGTATGAGTCTCCCGAGAACTCATTGACACCACACCTTATCTCCTTGAAGCCTTTGACATAATCCCTCAGTGCACACTCGATCTAGGAGGCTATGTCAGAGAAATAATGAAAAAAAAACATGCCTACAGTGGTAGCAATACTGAGTTCTGGTCTCAATTGTCAGACAAAACTTTATACACAAGCAGGCATATGGTCATGCCCCAAATTTCATATTTTGTCCGACGTTTTAGGCCAGAATTAAACTTCAAATTTGAGCTCACGCAGAAATTCCAATTAAATTTCTTAGAGTGTGTCAATCTTCCCTCGAGTTCAATCCATGCTAATCGAAGCCGTTTCCCACTGTTCGCAGCTTCTCATTCACTACTCTCGTGCTCCCACTCACTGCTCTCACTCTTCCACTCGCTGCTCTTACTTGTTGGTAAGCTTCAAGCTTTGTTGCGGTACACCCTTCATATTTACTTCCTGAGGATAACGGCGAACCTCTGACAGTCAGATAGGCACCTTTGTATCGCCCTCGGTTACCACAATCTGATTAAAAGCCAAGCCATCATTGACGGCTTTCGCCCGGCCTGCAGTTTTTCAAAGCCGGAGCCGTCTGAAGCCAGGCCAAAGCCGCGGCTTTCAGGCCAAGCCAGGCCGGAACATCACGCGATGCCAAGAATTGCACACAGGACTTGTTAGAGCCTTCACGGTGCAACGACGGCTCAAACCAGCAGATATGTATATTCCCATTCCTTGTGTACATCACAATGTCTTCCTCTTTTTCACTCTTAATTCAATTCTGATGGGGGAGCTCTCAAAGTATACGAAAAGAATAATCGAATTTGATGTAGGATGGAGGGAGAAACACTAGCTGTTTGAATGAGTCGTCGTGTTACAAAGACCGGTTTAATATTGTAGTACGGTATAGACAGAACACTGCAGGACGCTACAAAGTACTATACCCGTGGAGTTCAGGGATATGGATGATGACGAAGATGGATGAAGAAGACATCGGCTGGGTTTGGTTATGTGACATCACTCAAGCGCGTCTCAACAACAGGCCGCGGCTACGTGATGTCTGGAGCCTTCCAAACTTGAGCGTCTTGGCTGGGACAGCGGCACGAGTGTCCGCTGATAGTGTGGCGCCAGTATCTTCAGCGTCACATGGCAGGGGTGAGGTGTTGGATGGTGTATCTTCGGTAACGATCACTTTTTTCCGTGGGGGCCGCACACGAGGAGGAGTTCTAATCGGTCCTAACGGAGGAGACGCGACCGAGGATGATGATGCAGTGTCCCGACGGCGTTTTTGTGTGGCACCAGAATCTCGGACAATATCTGAAGTATCATCCTCATCGAGGGAGCTCAACGTCAGCCGAGCCACCCCCACGGCACCCAACATCGTCTCCACGTACATTCTCTCCTGGAGGGTAATCGTGCAGAGACATTAGTCGCACATTGATGTTCGTCGGGGGTGTTACTCACCGTGGCGGAGTTCTGGGTGCTGGAAGGGCAGCTGTTTTGCGGGGTGTCATCCAGAACGAACCGATCATTCACAGTTTGCATAGTGGGATTATCTACGTCCATGTAGGGATCCGTGATATCACCATCGTCGGTGTCCGATATCCGCTGTTGACCGGTTGCGCATGTGTAGTCTTCAAAATAAATGTACGCCGGAGAGGTTAATGGGTGTTGGGTGTTAATAGGTGTTAATGGGTGTTAATGGGTGCTGACGTACCTCCAGCACCGCTATCTGAGATCGTTGAGATCGTTTGTCGGGACGCCGGATGCTGCTGGACAACATCAGATCTAGGCCCGTTTGCCCATTCTTCCGGATCCGCCGGGTGATCGTTTCCTAAATCAGATGCCTCATTCACCTTTGACTTTGCCATCTCCATTCGCCGGTGGTTTAGCTTCAACCGACTGTGTGGCCCTGGCTTTGGCCTCGACACCACTTTCTTGTCCTGCGCCTTAATATCATCCCTTTTCTCACTCCTCCCCGTCACCTTGCCTCCTCCATGTGAAGGCTGACCAACACTACCCACATCTTCATCAGCATCGGTGCGATCGTCATCTATGACGATGGTTGAACTGTCGAAGATCTCGCCCTCGTCGTCGCCTGTCAGTTCGATGTTCCGCGCACGCCTCTTGCCGCCGTACGTCCTGACAACCTTCTCAGCATTCTCATTTCTCACTTTCGTGAACGACGCAAATTGACGTGGAACCCGCACCACATATTGTGGAGTTACTGCCGACCTTGGTGGGTGCGATAATCCACCACGCGAGGGCCCGGTAGATGTAGTGCCGAGTGGCCTCGATATAGCAGATGGACCGTCCTCGATCTCGATCCTATCGTCATCTTCCTCATCTCCGTCGTGGTCAGCATGAAAGTGTTCGCCTCGCATGGCACCCCGTGTGCGCGATGATTCTGCACGCGAGGGTCCGGCAGATGTTGAGCCACATGACCTCGATGTGGCAGACGGACCGTCTTCTATCTCAATTTCATCGTCTTCGTTGTCATCCTCATCGCCGTCGTCCTCGCCAGCTGCGGTTTCACCTCGCATGCCACATTGAATTGTCTTAACAACGGCTTGAATTTAGTGGAATTACAGTCAGAGCAATGCGTCTCAATATTGGATAGCTAGTCACTTACCTTTATGTTTATCCAAGAACTGGCCGAGCATTTTGCACTTGTCATCAGCGGGGTCGACCATGAGTACGTCGATAGTACCCATAGCGACCAAATTGTAAACAATAACGATCCATTTTTGGCCGAGACGCCAAGCTCGTCCAATAATTTGACTCACGAGCATTTTGGACCAACATTGATCCTGCATGTTTGTGAGCGCAATGGTTGGTTGGTGATTTAGTTCGCTAGTTAGTTGGTTGGTTAAACTTCATATTACAGATAGAGACTAACAAGTAGAACGATAATAGTCGCCACCGTGAGATTGAGGCCGACTGCGCCAAGAGCGGAAAATAATAACACCCGTTGTGCCGGATCCGTGTTGAATTTATTAATCACGTCGTTACGCTCATCAGCCGTAAGGGTGCCGTTCAGGACGAGTGCTTGTATGTCATACAGCTTGAGAATCTGAGGCATCGGCTATTGGCAAGCACGAGATGTAGAAGGCACCGCACTCACCGAGACCAACAAAGGTGCCATCATTGGAAATTCCATGAAAACTAAAATCTTTCGCTTGCCGCGTTGCATGAGGTCGGGAACAGAGTTGGCGAGTCCATGTTCACCAATCACGAAGGGGTCGGCGGCTCTGTCGTACTCATCATTACATCGTTTCCGTTCTTCCTCAGTTAGTTGCTCGTCACCGTGTCGGAATACGTTGTTGGCATCTGAGAAAAGATGCCAACGAAGGATATGAATGAGGTAATCTACCTTGCTGGAGGACACCTGGGTATACTCTTCAACGGTGCTAATGGGAGGGTAGTGCGGGGCATTGTGGAACGGGAACGCGACCTTTGTGCGGTGCTCAAGATACAATTCCTGGCGAGACAATGTCAGCTACGGCTCCGGATGGGCTGGACCGGATCTCACTGAATTGAATGCGTCGATGTCATCACGGTCGCCTAGCCCTCCCCTGAAAATGATCAATAATGTATTATTAGCCAAAATGGATGTTTTCCTCTGAGGGAGCACCGGCTCACTCTCCAATCAAGGACTGCATGCCATTCTCATGAACCAGCCGCTCCTGCGCGCTTAAGCCCACGGGAACAACAATCATTTTATACGGCGGCAGGCTGTCGTTGATCTGGTTGCCATCGAATCTAAGAGAGTGAGCCGTGCGTCGAATGACACGTCCAGTGAAGCCAGTCCGGATTTGCTTGATCCAGTTTAATGCTAACTCGTTGACACGACTTGTTGACGCTGGTTCATTCCATATGGCCCTAGGATTATGCAGCCATTGATGAACATTACGTGCTACAAGGGCCGTGTCTTCCTTGCTGATCGCACGGCGCGCAGCATGCAATTGCTTCCAATGTCGTTCCTCACGTTCGTCCCCGGCGATGCCGCTAAAATATGGTATGCGAAGCAGACGCCCAATGCTACATAGATCCTGTTGCAAGTTATGCATCAGTGGTGCAGCAGAAGCGAGCAGACGGCGGAAATTACCTTTGGGCTGTTCCACAATGGTGTCGCCGTTGAGATCAACCGAAGGCTAGCGGCCTTCATGACCTCCATGACGGCGTACCAGCCGCCCTGAAGATGCCGAAATTCGTGTCCTTCATCGAACGTGCAGGATGCAAAATTTCTCTTGTACCAGATGCACGATCTTTCGAAGCGCTGATTTTTGACGTGCCGTTTCTCGTCGAATGCCTTTTGAGTATTCTGACCGCCTTTGCCTTTCCGAAGGTCAAATGCTGTTCCCTGCAAAATAAGCACCTATAATCAAGTATAGCAGCCGCGAGTCAGCGGTAAACACGACGATGTTGAATGTTGAATCATTTTACACACAGAGTGCGTCACGAGAATGACTCTATTAATCAAAGGCATCTTTGATGTTTTCCATGGCCCCGTCCAGAATCCCGCAAAGTCTTTCTCAGCAGTCGGGTACTCATATATTTCAATCCTCCTAGGAGCAAAGAATATTCGAAGTTCTGATCTCCATTGTTCAAGCAACCAATCCGGCACGATTATCATGTGCGGTAGATTTGGAATGTGTGCCTTGCCAGCAAAGAACGGTTTCTTCTCTGCTTAAACATGTGGATCAGCAATTGCAAACCGTGCGCCGGCGCGTAGGTGGACCGGCAAACGAAGCATGACAACGAGAGAGAACCTCACCAAGAATTGGAGCTTTGCGCACTGTTGTGGTGTCGAGGCCAACAGGGAGGTCCTTGACATTTCCAGACGCGATTTCCTCCACCCAATAAGCGTCGATGGTGAAGGCAATAGTTCCCATAACCACAGCAGTCTTACCGATGCCAACGTCATCGGCGATGAGCATCCCTGGAACATCCACAGCCGGAGTCATCACATCCGGCTGCCAGACCTTATCTACGATCACGGCCACGCCAACGAGCTGATGCCATAGAAGGCTCAGTGGTGTCATGTCTTTGTTATTTTTGACGAAGCACTGTGAGGAGTCGTGGTCCCAGGCACACTTGCGGCTGAGGGAACGCAATTCGGCAAACAAGGCTGGTCGACCGTTGGGAAAATGCAATAGATGACTGAGGGCGGCATCATTGAGATTTCGAAATTCTTCGACTCCAATATCGTTGGAGGAGTCCCACATAGCGTCTCGCATCTGTTGGTCCTCCTCATCGGCAGGAAGCTCGGGGTCAGGTGGAATTGTTTGGAAGAGTTGGACGTATGCCGGCCAAATGAGGTCAACATCCCCGGCTGCACTCAGCGACAGATTTTTGACCTTGCGTGCGCGGGCACGCCCACGCACCTCTGATGTGGTAACATTTAGTTAGACGCGCAACACGAACCACGAGATGGTGTACTACTGACTGGCCGATGTGTCTGCAGCATTTGCGATATCTGGTGCCAGCTTTTCCTTCGGGACGCCCTTGGCCTTCGCTACGGCCGTCACCACCACGTGCTTCAAAAATTCCTCCATCTCAGCCATTGATTGTCCTTCTACCGCATGGTCCGGGAACCACTTGCACCTGGTACTGTACTTCTTGACGGCAACTGTTGCCGTTCGTAGCATAGCAGGTGTGACACGGCTCTCTTCTCGCTCTATCACTGACACAGAATCATATTGTATTCATTTGGTGGAGCGAACTGAATGCAGGGACGTAACGTACATTTGCAAGCAGCTTCGGCTTTCTCTCGAAGGGTGTCAACTCGAATGACTGCCCTCTTGAAGGCCTTACGGTGGCGTTCCCAATTATGATGGATGATCGGCCGGAGCGTCTCTCGAAAATCACCCCGCAAAGTGGTATGGAGCGCATTGTCACCAAAAATTGCCAGTGCAATGTCTTCTCGCGCCGGATCTGCATCACGAACGTCGGGGAACCCTTCCCCAGGGGACTCATGGATTAGTTGAAATGGTGTGAATCCCAACTTCTCCAACACGGCATCCATCCTCGCGTAGATCTCTGCAGCGACCTTTTCCTTTCTAAACCATTGTGTAAGTGCGGCGCGGCCGGCAGCGTACGACGCGTGACTCTTTCCCTCCAGAATATTATACCGTTCTTTTAAAGTGGTTGCGTCTTCAACGGCAGACATCATCCGAAGCAATGATGCTTGTTGTGCCTTCGTAAGGTGCCTGTTAGGGACCTTGAACATCTCCGGTCCTAGGCCGTAGATGTCCTCGATCGTCCAGGAGTCCTTGAAAATAAATTCCTTGCCCGCAAGCAGTGCGCATATGACTGCTGATTGATTTTTCATTCTAAATGCATCTGCTGATCGATGGCTCGGTGGTCAGTAACTTGACATGATATTGCACCACACCGACTCACATGATCGTTGGTCAGCGATGTGTTAGATGGTGGGAGTGAGGAGTTGGTGTCGAATGAGCTGACAGTCTATTATACCAACCAACCAACCATCCAAGGCATTTGCCGTGGATCCGATTGATGGACGATACCATGGAGATTATGTATCAATCTGACTCATGGCGAGATGCCATCACTGCACGAGGTACATGATAAGGCGAAGATGTTTATGCACCTGCTATATTAGAAGGGCGTCCTCTTATCTTCGACCGAATCATCTGATACAAACCTCCTAATTCATTACCTTCAGGTAAATGATGTCATTGATAACGCATCCCTTGACGTGATGATTAGTCTTTGATTTGATTGGGTTCTGGTTGGTTGGTTGGTTGGTTGGTTGGTCGGTCGGTCGGTTACTTAATGTCACAATGATTATCATTGGCCGGTCACCCTACACCTAAGTAGTCTAGGTCCCCTGCACCAACTAGTCCTCATGGTTGAGACAATCGCATAACTGACATGAGTTGCAGGGTGTAATTCACATCACGCCACTTGGGGACTATTCAGCACTCATTGCGGAATGACTGACATATCAGATAGCTCCAACACACATGACAATACACTATACATATCGAGTCAACGGTTCCGAGTCACGATGCACATGGGGGGATTGACGTTGGTTGATTGGTTGATTGGTTGTGACAGCACTCAAGTACGTCTCAGAAGAGTCCCGCGACCACGTGATGCCCGGAGCCCTCTAGGGTTGGGTGCATGTACAGGGACAGCGACACGTGTGTTCGAAGATAACATGGGGCTAGAACCGTCAGCATTAGAAGGTAGATGTGGAGTGTTGGATCCTGAGCCATCTCCGGCAACAATCACTTTCTTGCGCGGACGGCGGACACGAGGAGGAGTTTTTATTGGTCCAGTCGAAGGAGAGGCAACGGATGATGATGATGCAGTGTTCCGACGGCGTTTTTGCGTAATAGCCGACTTTCCTGCTTGATCTTCCTCCGACACTGCATTTGTCTGCTTCTGTATCTCCTTCTTCTTCCCTTTCTGGGAAACCTTCCCAGTCACCATGCTTGTAACGCTTGAAGGTTTACCTTCAGTGCCAATATGTTCATCAGCGTCTTCGATAGGGTCTTCTTCACGTTCAGTCCCAATAACATCGTCAGCATCTTCGATGGGATCGTCATCTACGTCTATGATGGTAGAACTGTCAAAAATGTCGCCCTCGTCGTCGCCTGTCATCTCAATGTTCCGCGCGTGCCGCTTCTTGCCGGAAGTTTTGACAACTTTCTTATTGGTCCCTTGTGTAGACACACGAGAGTGTTGAGTGGCGGCCGAACCTGATGAGCGTGATGATCCCCCGGCTGAGGGAGCGGCAGGTGTACGGCCGTGCGACCTCGATGTAGCAGATGGACTGTCCTGGACCATGATCTCGTCATCGTCTTCGTCGTCTTCGTCGTTGTTGGCATAAACGTGTTCGCCTCGCATGGCCCCGTGAATTCTGCTGACAATGGCTGCAGAAATGACAATCAGATTCAAGTACATCAATCCCGGAGAGGCAAGCACTTGCCTTGATTTTTCTCCTCAATATCGGTAGGATCATCGTCTATGACGATGGTTGAAGTGTCAAAGATGTCGCCCTCGTCATCTCCTGTCATGTCAATATTCCGCGCTCGCGT
>MU173207.1:0-12254 GCA_016695475.1 Suillus decipiens | reverse complement strand
GAACAACAGCTAACATAAATGGATATGATGGACAGCCTGCGTGTGTTTCATCAGCCTGATGAAGATCGTATTATGGACACTGAAGGGGAGGGCTGAACTTCCCTGTTGTCCATATTCATCACTTCCATATCCGCAGTAGTAGTGTTTTAAAGTCCGGTTGTCAGACCGAAAAAAACTAGCAACCGAACCCGACCGCCAACGGTTGCAACCGGACCGAGGTTGCGGTTGCCTTACATTTTGCTAAACTTTGGTTTCGGTTGCCTGACATTGACCAGAAATTCAAGACCAATAAAAATCGGTTGCGACTGGTCACAAGTGAAACTGGTTGCACAATGATACAATGAACTTCTAATTCTAAGATATGTAAGGAAAGCAAAGTAAGCAGTGACCATCTCGTGATTCTCGTCCTCAGATTGATCCCACTCAACTAAATCCTTGTCAAGGGACAGCAGCTCTTTGAATTCCTCCAGTGAGACTTCCTGTGTAGTGGAAGAGTTGGAAGCAGCCCTATCCACAATGGAATCTTGCCACATATGCTTGAGGATCTGGAGTTGCTCAAATTTGTCTGCGCCAAGTCTTGAGCAGCAATCTGTTGCAATCTCTGCACCCACCGAAAACAATCATTCACACAGGACTGAAGATGCCAGTATGGCACAAATGTCCATCGTGATTCTCGCAAGGGTAGGATAGATAGATGAATGTCTCTGTGTGATATGAGATAAAAAGTATGTTGGAACATATTAGATAGACTCACTGCTCACCACTGAACAATGTCTGTCTCTTTACCAACATTGTCCGGCATATCCTTGAGGTAACAATGAAGCTCAGCTGCCCATCCAGCATTGTGCTCATAGACTGCCTGCTGAACTAACATGTGGTGATGGCAATCATATTCGGACTCCATGGCTTTGACAGTCAACACTGTTCAGTCGACACTGTTGAGTCGTCATCGATGGTGTTGGCAGTGGCGCGTCCTGAGTCTACAAGTGCTTTATGCATGGTCAAATACTCCTCCATAGTCTTTTCAACTACCTTGAGAGTTTTGTTGTGCCAATTCTTGGCATTCAGATTCCCAGGGGCTCATTCCTTGGCTTGTTCTTCAGGACCACCCCATGCCATTGTAATGTACATGAGTTTGTAGCATGGGTGTAGTACTGCACATTTAATTAGTCAAAAATGCAATACAATATGATAGACGTACCAAGCGCAAGAATGTAGACTGGTTTGTCATCAAATTTGCTATAATACTTTCCAATCTTCACGAGACCCCACTCAATAGCCTCCTTGTACAGTGCAAACTGCAAATTCTCGCTCTTCAATTCCCAAGCCATCTGTAGCTCCTCCATAGCAGGTATCATGCACCATAGTGTTGGTTGTCATTCAGAGGAGAAGTATTGTTGAATATCATTAGCATCCTAAAAATGTCAGTCAAAAACCCTAAACCCTAGACTAGTCATGACTTACTGAGATTATGATTCATGTATCGTTCATGTACTCCCAGTCTGATGTCTTGAGTAAAAACGCAGTCCATGAGATGTGCTTTGCGACCTGTCCATGGTGTCAAATGGATGTGATTGGCCCAAAAAGTTTGTCAGCAGAGGAGACAAAGAGATTGATAGCCTGTCGTAGGCAATAGGCACATCCAAGCATCCCATGAGCCATTCCCCAGCATACATTACTATGGAGGGGGATTTTTAGTGGTATTGGGATCCCACACTTGACTTGCAAGGTCTTAAAATACTCAATGCATTGACCTGAGGACTGAATCTGTAAAGATATGTTATATGATAGAACTTATGGGCAGCAGTGAAAATGTACCTTAATGGCAAGTGTACACACTGCAGCTACAACATCAAGTGAGTCTCTGAGAATGCGGTTATTAGGGAGCAATGGGTCCAACTCCCATATTGCAGTTGTGGTCTCAATGTTGGCAATGCATGTGATAACTGACATAATGTCAGTGACAGTGAGGTTGACCACATGGTCAAGACAGGGAAGATGCTGTCGAGTGGCATTGAAGTTGTATATATGGCAGTGGTGAAATAGTGACTTGATGATGTTGCAAGTGGTGTCATTGTTGCTAGTATTGTTGGCAGTAATACAGAAAAGCTATTGTAGAACTCAGCACACAAAAATTGAGACATGGATGGTAGAGTACATACCTTGCTTGATCACCCATTGATAATTCCTGCATGCTCATACAATCCAAAAAGATAGTGTGCAAGGTTGTGCCCACTGTGCGCTCCAGATATACCTCTGAAAGTGATGACCTGTGAAAAAAGTGTCCATATACCAGAGGCATCAGCCTCGATCCAGTGAGCCATTAAGCCTAAAAATGCGGCCTTCATCTGATCAACAGACCACAAGTCTGTAGTCATTGAAATAAGGCCAGTTGTAGTAGCCTGTAAATATTTTGTAAGATGTGTCAGGGGAATATGGAGCAGTACTAGTACTCACCTGCATTTGGACCTTGAGACCCTTGATGAATTTGATGAATGCATTGTGGATGTAAGCTGACACATCATGAGTTGAAGGTATGTCCGCCAGTATAGCATTTGGCCACATTGCCACCAAACAATTTCTAAATGCAGGTTTGTCAGCCACTACAAGGCTCTGCACGACAACACTGTTTCAGCATTTTCCGAATCTCATGGATTATTGATATCATCACTCACCTGATCATCACAGACCACAAATTTAGCAACTGTGCATAGCACATCCTCCCTTGAATACTCTTTGTTTTGCAACTTCTGGAACATCTGGCCTAGATTTTGTTGGACATCCTTCCCTTGTTTCTTCCTATTCACTTGCAGCTTTGCTATATCATGCGGTATTGCATGGTGATTTTCCTTCAGGCCCAGTTCTTTGCATTTGCTCTTGTATACCTCATAATGACTTCGGATGTGTTGCTGACACAAAGAATTACTTCTGACATGGAATGCCTTGCATTTTCCATGCTTTGCAACAAAATCTGTATCATCTCTACAGGCACAATGTAAGTACTCAATATTAGTATTCAATCTGATCTACTGACTCGCATACATTGCACCAGTGCCCCTTCAATGTTTCTACATCTCCATTAGTCTGGCAAAACTTCACTGTACAACAATTCGAGAACACAGTGAGTAAATCAGCTGTACTCTGTTTGTTAATTTTCAGCACATTGGGTAGAGGAGCGTGATTCTGTTCCTGCAAGTCATTGCTGTCCTGCTACCCAGTGATGTTGAGCTGATGTCTAATACACAGATGACAATGAAACAAGTCACAATTACCTCTTCATCTTCAGCATCCTTGGCGAAAGGCTCAATTTTTATTTCTTCTTCACTGGCCTCACTCTCGTGGACAACCTCATCAATTGTGTTTTCACATGTGCACTTAGATTTTGAAGGACTGTTTCTTTTTCGAAGTACGTTTTGGTTCAGGCTCACTCTTGCTGGTTTCTGATTCGCTGTTGCTCAATACAGCTTTCCATTTGCGATTCTTCCCTTTTGGTGACACTTGCTTTGTCTTTGGAGGCCATGAGTGCTTGGCTTTGGCAGATGCCATTGTGACAACCTTTCCATGGGTCATTGCACATGAGTTGACTTCATGGTCAGGTTGAAGGGAAGATCAAGGCAGTGGGGAGATGCAAAGTATTGATTAGTTGGTAGTGTCTTACAGAATCATTCAAATATAACAATGTCTAGAACATGTTCCTCTACTATGACGAAGTCTAGACCAGTTACAACCAGCCCTGGACTGGTTTTTGAAAGACCGGTTGCAACCTACTGCAGTGTGGTCTGGCAACTGAAGGCAACTGGTTTTTCAGAGTTCGGTCCAGTCTTTTGTAACTACAGTTAAAATTAGGACCGGTCCAGGTCCAGTTGTGCCAAAAAACCAGACTGGACTAGACTTTAAAACACTACACAGTAGTGAGGCTACCATGTCATAATAATGCAATATACATGATATTTACCAGACAAGTATAATGTATTAATGATGATAGTCAATTTAATGCATCAATCTGAGATATTTTTGGGTTACCTCAATGCATTAGTTAGGCTGATGCATTACCATATCTCGCATTTAGCTGGCCCTCATTGATGGCTCTTGTTGTGCCCTGGGTACCCACTCATCTCATTTTGTGTTTGTCTACTTTTGCATCCATCTTCCAGCTCAAGAAGAGAAGTGCGGTCTCATGCCTGGTCTTACACTCTCTAACAATGCCTTTACTGCTGGTTCCTTTGTGTCCATCTTCTGGCTCAAGAAGTGAGTATGGTCTCATGCCTGGTCTTACATCCTTTTTGCTGGTTCCTTTGTGTCCATCTTCTGGCTCAAGAAGTGTGGTCTCATGCCTGGTTTTGCTGTCAATATATGGTCTTGTATGCCAGGATATTGTATGTACATGCATAGATAGGCTAACTTATACTCGCATGGTGCCTGTATCATTCCAATCAACTGTTTTTCTGTTTCCTGTTTGTGAATGTCTGATGAATAGCTGTACAAGTGAGTATATAGATTAGTAGACTTACTTCTTGGAGTGCTTGTCCATGCCAGTGGATATACCCTTCCATTTTTTATTTTCTTTATCCACAAAGACTGGTGGGTGCACATGTGTTACAATCATTGTGCGCCCCTATCTATTTTCCTTCTTACTTACGCTTTCTTTCCTCTCTTGCTTACTTCATCATTTCCTTGTACATCATTTTTGCCCACAGTCACTTGACCGTATGTGCACATGTGACTCATCCCGACTCGGCTCCACCTATGACTCACTCTGACTCTTTATGACATCATACATTCAACACATTGTACTTTAGCTGCCTTCCTTCTTTGGTTATGCAGCTCATTTATATCTGATGAGCCTCTCCTAAAGTTCCTTTTCTACTTTAGTATATAAATGCTCATAGATACAATGTATTTCCTCATTCTAATCTTACTGGGTTTTATCTGGATTCTTTGTTCACTAAGGACCTCCAATCCTTAGTCGTCTAAGATCATATCTAAGCTTAGCACACCTAAGTCTTAGTCTAAAGTGAACTTACTTACTTCGACTCAGCTAGTTCCATGTAACAACCACTCGGAGCTATCTTTGTCATCGTAGAACGTATTCGACTCAGCCAGTCTAGTTCTCTCTTGAACTTGCCTGTCTTCATCATTTATCGAACTGTATTAGGCCTTTGTCTGGCTAGTATGTGAACCTTTGCTTATTTGCATTAGCATATGAAACCATGACTCTCGCCAGAATGTCTATGAAAGAACATGAATTCAAGATTGGTATGCCTACCATCTTTGATGGAGATCACAGCATTTCGAAGTCCTTTCTTCTATCATGCCATGCGTATATGGACATCAACGCGAAGCTATGCACCACAGATCAGCAGAAGATTATCTATATCTGCTCTTTCATGGAGAAGGGAAACGCCCACTTATGGAAGGAACATTTCCTCAAGGAAGCTCACACCCAATCACCTCATAACTATGGCAAACTTGAAGACTTCCTTAAAAGTTTCAACAAGGCATTCGCACCCCTTGATCGCACCAGATCTGTGATCACCAAACTCTGAGATCTGAAGCAGGGAAACAAAGACCTGCAGACGTATATGGCTGACTTCATCCTCCTTGCCGATCAGGCAGGAATCACTGACACATTGACCAGGATTCAGTTCTTCCAGGACGGTCTCAATATGGGTATTCTTACCCGATTGTTCAACACTGGAGATGTCCCCGAAACCCTTGATAAAGTCATCGAAACATGTGTCAATATTGACAACTCTTATCACCGCCTCCAATCTATTCATAACCGTCATACACCACAGAAGAAGTCTCAGAAGTATGGAAGTTCCCGATACTTGTCTTCCCACAATCCGAATGCAATGGAAGTTGATTGCCTTACTCATGCTGAGAAGGTTGACCTGATGAAGAAGGGCAAATGCTTTAATTGCAAACAGCCCGGGACACCATGCTAATGGTTGTCCCAAGAAGAAGGAGAGGTCCACTCCTGTACGCCAGACCAAAACTGAAGCTTCGGGGTCTGGGTCAAAGATTGAAGAAGTTGAGAGTGATGATGAAGAAACTGTCAGATGGTTGGCTCAGGATTTTTAATTTGGAGAAATAAATCGACGTATGTTTCTCCATCTGTACTATTATGACTTATACGAGCTGTAGGTGAATGAAAGGAACTTTGCGTTCCCATTACCCTTATCTTGCGTACTCATCTGAAATCTGTCGAAACCACTGCTGTCATTGATTCCGGAGCCACCGGAACTTTCATTTCAGAAGAATTTGTGAACCTTCATGGGATCTCACGAAGAAGACTTAGTAAACCATTCAAGGTTACTACTGCTGATGGCTCCTATGTGAAAGGAGGGCCAATCATGCATTACTGCCTACTTATAGTCAAGATAGACGAATAAATGATGTACGGGAAATTCAATATCACCCATTTAGGCTGAAGGGATCAAATTCTCTTTGGTATCCCTTGGCTGCGCACCATGAACCTGGTCATTGACTGGACCGCTGAAACAGTGACGTTATCATGCACTAAGAAGTTGGATCTTATCGAAATAGATATTGACACTGATAGAAGGAAGGCAAGGTTTCCCCTCCTGTTCAACCATCCTACCCTGAAATGGAAGAATTCGAAACTCCCACAATCGACCAGTGCACCCTCGACGCCCATAACCACTACTACTCCATTAGTGAACCTCCCTTCCGCCGAACCTTCCCCTGCCTCACAACCCACCATTGCTCCCTTGCTACCAGCCACTCCTCAGGTAAAGCTACCTTCACTGATGATTACCCGACCAACTCTTCCCAGTGAAACCCTTCCTCGACACCCTGTATCCCCTATTCCTAAACCAAAGAAGAGATGAAACAAAAGGGAATCATCACCTCAACCACCACCTGTCCAAATAGAACAATGACCACCTGAAGAGCAAAGAGAGCATGTTAGAAAAGCAGAAGAACCACCCAGTGGTGTATGAGTTGATAAGAAAGTACAATTGGACTTTATGGAGGGACAAGCTACAGAAGAAGAGTTCTTATGTGGCGAGCCATTCCTCACATCCAAAGACCCCTCACCCACTAAAGAATTGCCACCTGCATCAATCCCTTCTCATGATGATGAAGATGAACCCTTCTTCGATACCATGCAGGATGTATGGACAGAACCAGAAGTCTGAAACATTGCCACTTATGAATTGAAGGAGGGAGAGTTTCTCATGGAATACAACGTAGAGGGTTTACAAATGAGGATTGTCGAAGAAGTCTCTATGGATACTCCCCTCACCCATGATGGCACCTCTAGACTTGAGCAGTTTCAGAATTACTCCCAAGTTTCCCTTGCCCCACCATCTTTTGCAGAAACTACTAAATTTAGCAATAAGGCTCAAGAATTCACGATGGAGGAGAAGGAGAAGAAGAAGAAGAAGAAGAAGAAGAAAAGTTTCAAAGAACTGGTCCCATCATATCTCCATGATTTCCGGGACATCTTCACGAAAGAAGGGCTTAATAAGCTCCCACCAGAACGACCCAGCATCAACCACTGAATCGAAACTAAGCCCGGTTTCATTCCACACACGTCTAAGGTTTATCCTTTATCCAGAAAAGAGAGAGAAGCAGTTAAAACCTTTATCAATGAAAACGTTGCAAAGGGATTTATCTCAGAATTGAAATCACCTCAGGCCAGCAGATTTTTCTTTGTAGGAAAGAAGAGCGGAGAGTTACATCCCTGTCAAGACTATTGATACATCAACGATTGGATGATTAAGAATGCATACCCACTTCCCCTTCCCACTACATTAATAGCTCGACTTCATGATGCCAGATTCTTCACCAAGATGGATATCAGATCCAGCTATAACAATATCTGCATTCACCCTGACAATCGCTGGAAAGCCGCATTCACCACCAAATTCGGTCTCTATGAACCTAACATAATGTTCTTCAGCTTGTGCAACTCCCCTGCCACATTCCAAGCCTACATGAATCGAACATTCCAGCAAGAAATCAACAAAGGGTGGATGGTGATTTATATGGATGATATCCTGATCTTCTCAAAAACCCTCGAAGAACATCAGAAACAGAAATGTCAGGTGCTTGAACAGATACGGCAGGAACAGCTCTTCCTAAAGCCTGAAAAATGCACATTTGATGCAATGGAGGTTGAATACCTTGGAATGATCATCCGACCTGGAGAAGTCACCATGGATACTGCTAAAACAAAGGGTATTGCCAAATGGCCAATTCCATGGACTGTCAAGGACATCTGCTCCTTCCTCGGATTCTGTAACTTCTATCGAACCTTCATTTCCCACTACTCCAATATCGCCTGACCCCTTATCAATTTGACAAAAAAGAATGCCAACTTTGATTGGACATCCGAATGTCAGGTTACTTTTGACATCCTGAAGACAAAGTTTACCCAAGAACCAGTACTTTGGAACCCAGATCCACTCCGGCAATTTGCAATCGCCACTGATGCATCCCTCATAGCAATGGGGGCAGTTTTACTTCAGACCGACAAAAATGGGGTCTATGGGTTCTTCTGACCCTCTTGATGATCCACTTTTCAAGACAGCATCAGATGCTCTAGATGGAGTCTGTCTTCCCCCCATGAAATCCACTCTCTCTGATTGGAAGATTGATAATGGTGTCCTTTATTTCCATGACCGTGTCTACATTCCTCCCGCTCATTGTGCCGCTCTTCTCTCTTGCCACCATGATCACCCCTCCACCAGACACCCGGTCACTTTAAAACCGAAGAACTCATCAAGCATGAAGCTTGGTGGCCCTCCATGGGGGCCTATATTTGCAAATATGTTGAGGGTTGCACCCTTTGCCAGCAAATGAAGGCGGATACTCATCCTGTTCGACCGCCTCTTGTTCCCATTCCTTCCACAGCTACTTGCCCATTCTCTCAGGTCTCTGTCGATCTTATCACTGATCTTCCCATTAGCAACGGCTTTGATAGCGTCATGGTCATGGTCGACCACAGCCTTATGAAGGGGGTAATTCTCATCCCCTGCTTGAAAACAATCTCCTCTAAAGGGGTAGTGAAGCTATTTCTAAAACACATCTACCACCATTTTGGTCTTCACATTAAAGTTATCTCAGACCAAGGCCTGCAATTCCTCTCTCGATTTTCAAAAGAACTCACTCAACTTCTTGACTACCAGATCGCTCTGTCTACCACGTATCACCCTCAGACAGATGGGCAAACTGAGAGGCTCAATCAAGAGCTTGAAACGTACCTCAGAATCTATTGCTGAAATAATCCTGACGAATGGGTAGAACACATTCCTATCACCAAATTTGTTCATAATCATCGAAAGCATGATGCCTGCAATGCCTCCCCTTTCTTCCTCATGATGGGATATAAACCCCATGCCATTCCCCACATCATTCCAGATTCAACAGTACCATCTACAGAAGAACAAGTTTGCTTCTTGCAGAAGATAAGAGAAGAAGCCATCGCATGTCATAACCTGGCTATGCAGAAAATGGTGGAACAATCCCATGGAAAGAAGTACACCCCATGGAAAATTGGCGATAAGGTTTGGCTATCTGCAGAAAACCTCCGTTTGAAATTGTCATCACAGAAACTCGCACTGAAAAGATATGGACCATTCCTGGTTGAAGAAGTTCTATCCCTGATTACATTCAAACTCCATCTACCAGCACAATGGAAGATTCACCCCGTGTTCCATGCCTCCATCTTATCATCCTATAGTGAAACTGATGTACACAGCCCAAACTTCCTTAAGCCACCTCCTGACATCATTGAAGAAGAAGAAGAGTATGAAGTTGACACAATCCTCGCACACAAAGAAACCAGCAAACACCGATGATACTTGGTATCCTGGAAAGGATATTCGTCAGCAGATAACGAATGGATCCCAGAAGATAATCTCCACAACTCCACTCAAATTCTGAAAGCATATAAGAAGCAACATGCCCTTTGACATCCTTCATTCCTCTCAGACCTTCAGTCACAAGCAACTTATTTGATTATGCCTTCTGCCTCCTGCACCTTTAACACCTCTGACTCTGACATCACTCTTGTAAACTGTCCTTTGTTCATCACACCCATTCCTCTTACTTGTCATAATGCTGTCACAGACCTTGACGACCCCACCCAAGAAAATTACCACAACCTCATCACCAGCATTCAGAACACCTCCCTCATCATCTCCACCCTCCTCTGCGAAGGGCACGCCATTGAAATCAACAACAAGCTGCAGAGACAGCACAACCACATACCCCAGCTTGTCATCAACCTCGTTAGAACAGCGTCCCTCCTGGGAAGAATTGCTGCCAACGTTAAAGATTATCACATCCAACAACGCCTTTACCACATGGAGAGATGGATTCAGCACTATGGTGTGCTGCTCCTTCCTGATACTTTTAAGAGCAGCATTGAAGAAGTTATCTACATCATTTCTGAACATCAAGCAGGCATTGCACACCCTCCCTCTCTGCACTGAATTGAGCTGATGCATACATCTCTTACCACTTCCTATACAAACCGCTATCCTCACATTGATGCCATTTGTGGCTTACTATCTAGTGTTGAGGAGGCATCCACTTTCATCATAAAAGACCTCCATCTTCGCACTGCTGACGACCCACAGACGCAAGCCACTCTAGAAAGGCTTGCTACCCAAGCTCTACCCTCCTATGCCGAAAAGACTCACCCAGATTGGGTTAGAGATGCTACATTAGTGGCTCAGTTAACATTGCTGAAGATCCACCCACCAATGGTTATTCCTGAACCAGAGGCACTAGAACAAACCAACCCCATCATTGCCGAAACAAACTTTGTCATCACTCAGGAACACCCTGCTGAACTCTATACAGCGTTTTCCAAAACACATGAAGATATCATCGCAGCTAGGGTCATGAATGACATGCTAGATATGCAGAAGGATTTACCCCCTGCAATGCTCACAGAGCAATCCACAACTGGGCAAGTACCCATTAAAACTTTCAGTCCTACCTCCTCGACTTTGCCAGAAGAATTAATCGCCACCACTGAACTCGCCATACCATTGTCACCACCCCCTTTTCAGGAATCTCTACCTGATGACCGATCATCTAGAAACTGAAAGTGTCATCATGGTGTGGCATCGGGCAAAGCAAGAGCACGATCTGCTAGTCCTAAACCAATCCCTGTCCCTTCCCCACTCTGTCAATCTCAGTCAAACCATGATGAGAATATGAAGTGCCGATTTTGTCATGAGCTCAGCCATCGTCAGGCCAACTGCCCTCAGTATAAGTGTCGTATCTGTGGAAATTTCCAACCCGGTCATCTCACTCTATACTGTCCTCGATTTCACGGAACTCCACCATTCACCCTTATGTGCAAGGATGATGGGTTCTATGAAGCCCTCCGCATCTGAGAGACCTACCTTGACTTGGTCCATACTGCCATCCCCAGGGTTGATAAGAAGCAGAGAGACGAGCTCAGAAGACAAGGTGCGGAAGAAGCCACATATATGATGCGTCATGTTGGTGGAGATAATGACGACGACCCTTCCATGTTTGACTTCATCAATGACCCCATCTACTACCATAATCAAGATGACTAAGTCAGTGACTTTGTCCATAAAACAGGGGTAATGTTACAATTGTTGTGTGCCCCTATCTATTGTCCTTCTTACTTACGCTTTCTTTCCTCTCTTGCTTACTTCATCATTTCCTTGTACATCATTTTCACCCACGGTCACTTGACTGTATGTTCATATGTGACTCATCCTGACTCAGCTCCACCTATGACTCACTCTGACTCTTTATGACATCATACATTCAACATGTTGTACTTTAGCTGCCTTCCTTCTTTGGTTATGCAGCTCATTTATATCTGATGTATGAAATATGACAGTATCCCCCCTTTAGGGCCGAACCCCTGAGGCATAAGAAGTGTCGATCCAGATCGGATGAAATTAATGCGAGATGATGGAGAAGTTTGATGGTTGACGTGCTGAGTCTGTAATCCGACAGATATACAGATGTTAGACATCTGAAGTGATTCCTAACCCCCACTTTCCTATATCTCAAACAACAACTGCTTTTATCATGTCTGGAGAAGGATCCCATATCCCTGACTCTGCTGCAGACCTTGTAGCAGACTTGGAGAAGAAATTGGCAGCTGAAGCTGACAAGGAGCAGAAACGCAAGGAGGAGGAGGAATGGAAGCATCAGGAGGATCTGCAGAAGATAGAGGAGGCTGAGATGCGCAGGGCAGCAGCAGAGGACAAGAGGCAGAAGGAGAT